>JAJIYU010005939.1:0-21539 GCA_030144865.1 Tinospora cordifolia | reverse complement strand
TTATGGATGTGTTATTGAGTTGAGTTTGAAAAATGGTTGTTTAATTAAGATCCACTGAGCTTTGTGCTCACCCCTTCCTTTTATTTTTTAGGAATTTGAAATCATGAAGATTATGGGATTTTGGATAGCTTTTTAGCAACTTTCTATTTTCTTAAAGTTTCTTTTTAATGTAAGGGTATGTTGCCCAATTTTGAAATAAGACTTCCGCTGAAAATTGATTTTAATTTTGAGTTTATGAATCTCTTTTGATAAACAATATAATAGTTTATTCTTGAATTAGAAAGTTATGTACTTTCTTTTATTAATAAAGAAGTTGAATTTTTTCTTTACCTTTAAATGCCTTGATTTTATTAAATGTGAAATTGCACTATTGAATTTATTCTAAGGCATGGTATTGAAAAATAGAAAGTCAAGTGTGTGTCACTTGTAAAGTAACATCGGCCCAACCCGCCAATTGGTTAAGTCCACTGTCAAAAGGAACGGTGGTTATGTCCAACTCTCAAATTAAAGAACGTGGGGGTTGGGGTGTTACACAAACCACGTACTATCATAATTGTTTGAGTAGCTATATGGGGGTTCTCTTCTTATAATTAGTTCATGAGATTTAGAACACCTAAGTGATTGGTTGGTGGGTTAGAATCCCTAAGTCCAAAGTCTAATGAAATAGACTAAGAAATGTCATATTTCACTCTAAGGAGTCACTTAGTTGAGAACACCAAGGGTTGAAAAACTCTTTTGGTTTAAATTATAACTTACACAATCAAAATGCTTGAAACGCCCTAATGCTTAAAAGTGGTTGGAATATATATGTATTAATGTCTTGAATATGAAGATAGTTGTTTAAGATCCACCAAGCTTTATGCTCACTATTCCTTTAACGTTTTTCAGGAATTTGAACTTGTGAAGAAGAATGTGGGATGCCTCCCTTTTAGAGTCCTTTTATCTTGAAATTTTCTATGTAGGGCATGTTTGCCCACTTGTGTCTTTAATTCCGCTATAAACATTTTTATTTTTATATACTCTTCTTTATGATTAAATAAAGAATATGAATTTCCTTTTATCTTTCATAATGTAGCCTTGTACATTTTTTTTATTAAGGCATGGGATATTGGGATTAGAAAGTCAAGTGTGTGCCACTTGTAAAGTAACACCAGCCCGGCCCCCCAACTGGTTAAGTCCATTGTCTAAATGGGTAAGTCCATTGACTAAATGGTTAAGTCCAATTAAGAACACGGGGGTCGGGGTGTTACTTTATTGTAATAATCCCACATCGACTTGACCTTAGAGTTGAGACTGGGCTATGAGTGCATACGCGGGTGTTTACTAGTGCCGATGCCTTTTGGGGGTGGCTCGAGTTCGAGTCTCTCCATGAACAAGACCCCCATGGTGTGTTTGTGTCTAAGTGGGGACAATATCGTCACATAGTGGGACTCGGTGTGTTACACAGCACAATGGTATTGGGTTTTGTGAAATCAAGGTACTTATGCCTCAAGTCCTTGGTTCGAAACTCCACGGAGGCGAGAAAACCCCAAAGGGAGGGGACAATACCTCGAGTCAACCAGTGTGTCCTGGTGTGTCTGGTGTATCGGTGTGTGACAATAAAAAGGTGCCTTTTTTGTAACACACCGACACACCGGGACGCACCGGGTAACTTAAGGTACTATCCCCTCCCCTTGGGGTTTTCTCACCTCCGCGAAGTTTTGAACCCACGACCTAGGGCTTAAGTAAATAAATTTCGTGAAATCCGCTACCATTGAGCTATCACCCGGTGTGTAACTTAAGTCACCCAGTGTGTCCCGATGTATCCGGTGTGTCGCTATGTTACATAATCAAAAAAAAAAAAATTCAAAGGATATGCAGCCTTTGTGTTTATTATAGCAGAAATAAACTTTAAAATTCTAACAAAATAAATTGGGCCAATGTTGGTTGCACTACAAGTATACCATGTGGCAAAAAGTAATAATCGATTGAGAACCAGATGTCATCCTCTAGGAATGGATTACGAGTAATAATCATAAAACCCAATTTACTAATGGTATCAGTTTTATCAAGGCTATAGATTAAAGGTCACAATGAAACAAAAATGAAATTTAAATCAAAAGAAAACTAGTTTGAAGTCTATATTCATCAAGATTCTAGGCTAGTAAAGTTTCATGTGTTCACCCTTTAATTCTGGTCTTAACTATCTATCTTGTGTTTTGTAGGTTGTAGCACTTGCTAGTAAAACTCCCTCTCTCGTTATCTTAACACCTATTAGTCAAATTCGAAATACCCTCTCCTGAGGCACAACGAAAAATAACTAATGCAGTAACAATTTGTTTTTCTTGTGCAATCTCCTATCAAAACAAGCTACATCCTGGTTCATTGGTCCATCCTAGATTATAACTTGATTATCCAATTGTTAAACCTCTCTCGCAAGTTAGTGAAGCAGCCTAAATATCTTCCTATCTATGGCCATTAAATAGAAAACATTAAGATCACAAGAAATAAAGCAAAACATCAACATAAATTAATTAAGAACTTGAATGGAATGCTCATGTCTGTTACTTAGGAATTTAAGTTCAGAATCAAGAGTTCACACAATTGAAATTACATCCTAGAATGGAGAGTTTAGCTTGACATACTGTAAACAATATAGATACAAGGAATATAAATAATGAAACTCATACTAGAAAGACTTGTATCGCTTCCTTTGCTCCTTGCTCCAACCCTCTTAGCTAAACCTTTGTCTTGATATCAAGAACTTCAGAAAATGCTGAAATGTATGTACAATGGATGTTGAAATCATAGGTGATGAATGTTGAATCCTTAAAGATCTTCCTCTTTTGTAGTTGTGGCTTAAGATTGCTCAAATCCCCTTTTTTAGTCACATTAATATGGTAGCTATTCATGGTAATTCGGGCGTGACACAAAACCACAAATAAGGGGATATGTCACATCATGTCTAATTCTGCATTATCGTCGTCAGTTACTGCGATAATATTATTTTTCTTTAATAAGTTCCACCCATTACCATGGTAGGCGACTGTAGTAATGCATTTACTACAAATTTGGTCCTCTGGTTACCTCGATAATGCATTTCCCATAGTTTGGTCATTTAGTTACCTAGGTAATGTATTTGCCCAACATTTTGGTCCTCTGGTTACCAGTAGTGCATTTTTGCTTCACATTACCTCAATACATTACTGTGGTAATGTATTGTAGCAGTGTTTCTTTTGAGCACATTCTTCATTTTCTACATTGGTTACCATAGTACTAAGTTTCACTACCGCAGTAATAAGTTGCATTGCACAATTTTTGGTCATTTTTCATCATCAATCCTTAGTATACTTGTAATTACTCGTCTTGGACTTACAGAAATGCTTAAGAACCTTTCTTCAAAATTAATTCACAAATATAAACATGCAAAATCACATTGAAACTCTTCTAATTATGCAAATTATATGTAACTGTGTCTATTAATGCTTAAATGCAAATATGTCTTAATTCCTGTCAAACCAATCGAAACACATGCAAAATACATGGGATATAGTTAGTATGCTATGCCACTAACAAATACCCTCAAACTTGAACTATTGTTCATCCTCGAACAATAACTCAAGCACTAAAGTTCAAACACATACCACATATAGTTGTGCATTCACTCATCATTGTGACCTTGACTTTTCACTCCTCTAGCATGTGCTTCATTAACAAGTTCTTACGACCGTTCAAGTTGTCTAGAATTTCAGTCCATCCTCTATTTTTTCTCAACTTCACCCTTTTGTCTGTTGGTAACTCAATCCTCCTAGACTGTATAGGTGATTTGTAGCTATCGCTCTACTCATAGAAATCCTTTCCTAATACCTAGGTATACAAACTCTCTCAATGTTTTCTTCTATCCATCCTTTGCTCAAGTCAAACTAAAGTTTAGATCAAAGGTATTTCTTTTAGGTTGTAATGTGGCTTGGTTCTAGGTATAAGTGTGACCAGTTTTAAATTCTGACTCAAATGCACACTCATAGCTAAAGTAACAACCTTCTTTGTTTGATCATCTATATTCATGATCTCCTTCTATGCACTCCTTTGTTTTTTTTTTCTTTGTTCATACCCTCAACCTTGCTTTCATAGCTCCCCCAAACATATGATTTCACATGCATTGCAATTCCATTCACACACTCATAAACAAATTGGAAGCTCAACATTCATCAACAAGACTTAATTATTGCATAAGAATATATGTTTTTTCTTTTCTCATTTATTTTTTCATTTTTTTACAGATTATTAATCACAGAAACAAGCATATCAATGATTGCCTCCCTTCCTTCATCACTGAAATCATTATCATTACTATAAGTGCACACTAATAGGTTCAATTGAGATAATCATGAAAGGTAATGTGTCTATTTATTGTTTGGGTTTATTTCAAAGAATTAGGCTTAAAGGCTCAAAATTAGTTGCAAAAGGATTTTTAAGTGCTACGATCAGTTTTTTAGACTCAAACTTAAGCAATAATGGCCTACATCATTTCCACCTAGAGTTATTGTTAAGCAATGTTAAAAATATAATTAAATATTTGAAGAGTAGATGGGATATTCTCTCTACTTGTGTTGTGATTTCCACTCCTTACTTCTCTTAGTTTTCAAATTCTCAAATCACCTAAAACTAAAGAGTTCTGTTAAAGTCAAAATTTGGATAAACCAAGCACACAGACTAGTTGAAATGATCCTAAGTTCTTTATCTCATCACACTAAAAGGATTTTCAATTTCACAAGTCACTCAGTGAACTTTTCAAAGAAAAATATGGCATGGATTTAGCTTGAGCGTAACCTATATGCTCATGCCTAAACAAAATTTCAATGAAAAAAAATTTGTGATATGCCTATAAATATGCAGTTTATGAATAATGTAATAGAAAAATTAAAAGAAATTGACCTGAATTGAAGAAGATTTTCATCAATGCGCATCCCCAAACTTAAACTTGCCTTGTCCTCAAGAGCACAATTCCGACATGTCGTTCCAAAACAAGGAGATGTCACACTAATTCACAAGCATCTTTATATGTACTTGCTTTCAAAACGTGTATAGAAGAAACATGTAGCAAGCATGATTAGTCATGATTAATAAGAGAAATCATTCATTAAAAGGACTAAATCTGAAATCATTAAATTTATAAGATTGAAGTGCAAGGAGTTTGGAAGTTTTAGTGATGTCAAAACAAAATAGATGTCCCTTGAAAATGATATGAAATCACTATCCAACATCCTTGAAGAACTTTGCCTCTGAAAAATGATCAAAATCAGTAGAGTGGATGCTATTATATTTTAAATTCAATAATTCAATGGAATAGTTGCATTCAAAATCATTCAATTCATGCATATGAGAATAATTGGATCAATTTAACATACTCAATGCATAAAACTAAATTTCAGAAATAAATTTAAACTAGAAATGGGGATGTAATTTACAAATCACTGAGATCCATTAACAAACCATTCGAAAACAAGAAGAACACTGAGCCATAAAAGAAAAATTAAAAGGAAAGAAAAACTAAATTTTAGTGAGTTGCCTCCCACCAAGCACTATGTTTAATGTCGTTAGCTCGATGTGGATACTTATTAACGAATACCTAATTTGTCGATCCTTGCGAACACTTTGGCTTTGCACAATCCTTCTTGACTATGTCCAGTGGCTACTTATATTTCAATAATGGGTGATATGACTCATTTATGGGAATTCTTGTTCCTAAAACTCATCAATTGACTCATTAGTTATAAGGCTAAGTTTCAGATTTACCTGTAATGCTTTCCTTTTATCACCTTTAACTTTTGTGACTGCAACAACTTCATATTTCAATTTTTCAACTACTAGTTTAGTTTCAACTTGTATGATCAAAAGTTGCTTGCATTCATGTTCCTCGATTCTTGGCTTCACAGATTGATATATGTTGAAGACAACTTGGTCTTCATTAACTTGCAGGGTGAGTTCTCCTTTTGAAACATCAATGAGGGCCTGTCTAGTGGCTAAGAATGGTCTCCCTAAGATCAATGGGACTTCATTGTCTTCCTTCATGTCCAGCAAAACAAAATCAATAAGGATGATAAATTTATCTACTTTCACCAACACATTTCTAATGATTTTTTTTGGATAGGTGAGTGAATGATCTGCTAATTGAAGAGTGATCATTGTAGGCTTCATCACTAATAGTCCCACCCTTCGGTATACTAAAAATGGCATCAAGTTTATGTTGGCCCCTAAGTCATACAAAGCTTTCTCAATTGTTGTTTTGCCTATAGTGTAAGGAATGGTAAGACTCCCTAGATCTTTTAGCTTTTTAGGAAACTTCTTCTGTGTTACTGCACCACACTCCTCCACGAGCCTCTAAGTTTCATGCTCATCCAACTTGCTCTTCTTGGACATGATTTCTTTCATGAATTTGACATAAATTGGCATCAGTTTCAGTGCTTTAGCAAATGAAATGTTGATGTGAATCTTCTTAAACATGTCTTGGAACTTGGCAAACTACTCATCTATTTGTTTCTTGTAGAACTGTTATGGAAAAGACAATGGGTGAGGTTCAAGCATCTTGTTTCCTTGAATAGTAATTCCCGGTAATATACCTTTCTTTTTTTCTCCTTCATGTTGAATTGACTCAATTCGTTTGGCAAGAATAGGCTCTTCTTCATTGTATTCTTCAGTTGGCATGGAAGAAATAACTAGTAGGGATGGGCCTTGGATTTCGTTGCCACTTCTTGTGAATATGGCCTTGCAACTTTCTTTAAGATTCACTTGTGTGTCACTTGGGAAAGTTCCTTGCTGTTGGTTAGTGAATGCTTGATCCAATTGCCCCATTTGAGTCTGAAGATTCTTCACAGCTGCATTCATGTTTCCCATTTGAATTTCCAACCTAGAAACTCTGTTATCATTCTTATCAATTCTACCGATCAATTCCTTGAAGTACTAGGCTTGCATATTCATGATCTCATCCATTTTCTCCTCCAATGATGGTTTCTTTTCATGCAAGCTTTGATGTGTAACAAAGCTGGGTTAAGCTTGCTAAAAATTTCTGTTCTTTGCATACAATAAATTTTTATGATTTTTGATTCCTGGGTGATAGTATTTGGGGATTTGATTCCCTTGTTACTGCGTTATTGAAGTGGTTGATCATGCTCAGTTGTTCTGGCGAGTAGTCATGTGCATTTTCTTTCACGATCTTTCATTTTCGGTGACAATACTATGGTAGCAACTACTATTACCACGGTAGCCCGGCGTCGCTCCCTGTTTTGTTTCTTCTTTTATTCCTCTTTTGTTTTTTCTTTCATTTCTTTCAATTTTCTTAATAGTGTGACACAATTTGTGAGACATAATACCGAAATTAGCTTTATTAAAATAAGTTAAGCATTTATTTTTCTTTTGCTTCTATTTTCTATTATTTCTATTTACTTAATTTTTATCTCACATTAATGGTACCTTTTCCTTCTTTGGATTAAAGTTGAACAAAAAATTCCATAATTTTTTCAAAGTTGATAATTTATTTTATTTAATTGAATTTCATACAAATTTTCATGCTATTACATAGATCACCCCAAGGTGACACACTGGGGGTTAATGAAACCCTTATCCAACAACTCCTCTAGTTGGGCCTTCAACTCCTTCAATTCCTTAGGTGTCATGTAATAAGAAGGAATTAACACTGGTCGTGTCCCTAAAATGACCTTAATAATGGTTGATCTCCTGTTTAGGGGGCAAGTCGAGAAGATCCTCAAGGAATATATCACGAAAATTTCTTACAATTGGAATCTCATTGATACTTGACTATGAAGGTCCATCATTTATTGTGGTCAAACCAGCTAGAATATCCATATCATGTTGCGTCACAAATCTGCCATGAGTACTTTGTCCATCAAAAGCTCTACCCTGAAAGACAATAATGTTTTGCCATGGAATTTGAAACACAAACTTCTTGTCAAAGCAATCGACATGTATATGATATGCAACTAGCCAATTCATCCTGAGTATGGCATCGAACTTGAGGAACTCCAACATTCGGAGGTCTAAAATAGTCTCAAAGTCCCTCAATCTAAGAATGCACCCTCACAAATCATGTTGGGGTAAATACGTTCCCCAACGACTGTACTCTACATCAACCAAGTGGGAGCCCTAACTGGTTTAAGTCCCAATCTATCTACGACACATCTGAAAATAAAAGACAAGGTAGAACCAACATCAATTAGAACATAGATAGATGAATTACAAAGTGAGAGAATACCTTTCACCAAAGTCCTTGTTTAGTCAGGGTTAGGCTGGGTGATGACCTATGCTCAATCTCTGACGGCTAGGGTGAAAAAGTTGGGACTTGCTGCAAGAGTTATACACTTAGCCCTCTTTTGTCCAACCTGTCCACATTGACAACATGTAAGGGGAGGCCTTTTTCCACCCTAATAACTCTGACTCTTTCCTCAGCCTCGACTATGTACTCTACCTCAGCCCCTGGAAAATGTACTCTAATGCTCTATTAGTGGTTGTGACTAAATAGGAGTGGCTCCAAGTATAACTACCATCATAACGACTTGACCAGGAGTAACCGTCTTAATGACTTGACCAGGAGTAGTGCTTGACTGTCCCTCCACAAACTTTCTCTTCCTATGCCTCTGGTAATGACCACAGGGTCAATAAACTCCAAATCCACCTCTATATAATGGTAAGTCTTGAACTATGCCTACCACTATGGCTATGGCTAAGACGTACTACTCGGTATAATAGAAATCTCTGGACGTTCATCCAATCCATCCATCTCATACTATAGGGACTCCCTCTAGATTTCCTCAAAGGTTCGAGCCCTAGATGTGGAAATCGTTTGCTTGATAGTAACCCTTAATCTTCATTGATAAAATCCAGCCCTCTCTCTTTACTCAACTATCAGTCTAAGTGCATAAGCCTTTAACTATAGGAACTAGTGTGTATACTTTCTCAATGTCATGGTCCCTTGGCACAAGCTCAAAAACTCTATCTTCTTACGTTCCTGCTCAACATCCTAAACATAAGCCTCAAGGAAAAAACCTAGTCAAAGAGGTAATTAAACCCTCAATACTCTAGTAGATCACCACTATCTAGCAGCTTCACTCTCCAACAGATGGGCTGAGAATAAGACCTAATCTTGCTTAGATAATTGCAAGGTCTCAACATTATTTTCCATGTTAAGCAGCCAATCCTCTACTACCTTTAGGCTGATACCAACCTTGAACCTCTCACGGTGCAAGTCAATGAAACTCTTGAGGAGCTAGGCATGAGCTCTCTCATCTTCTTATTTGTCTAGCCCCAGCCCCTGAATCTTGTCACAATCGCCGCTAACTGGGCGTCTACATCTCTCAACTTGAGACAAAATCAAGTTAAACATGCGATTAGTCATGCTTTCAATATTCATGAACTAGGATATTACTTATATTTTTTCTTTTTAATCACATAAGCGAATAATATCATGCATGATTAAACATGGGGATGGCATGTCAACTAGTAGTATTATGATTAAACTCATAAAGAATGAAATACTTTGAGCCTATGGCTTGAGTTCAAATGAGTCAATGAACAATTACTTTGCCCCATAGTCGAAGTTAATAAATAAGGCAACCAAACATAAATCAAATGTGGGTCTGATCCCCTACAATCGAAATGGTAAAAGGACTCCTACTCTTGTACCTCAACTATTGAAAGGTATACTTGAACAACAAAATTGTCTCCTTCACTTGCCAGCACAAGTGTATTTAGTGATTAGCTGAAAAATAGATTAGTGGGGTGAGATCAAGAGTTCAGTGGATCATGTACAGCACATCTCAAACATTATTAAAGTCAAGGACATAAAACATGCAAACACTTATAAATTATTAGGCATTTTAAAACACTTCAATTGTTTATGTTGACGTTAAGACCGAAAAGAACCTCATTGGTATTCCCTTGTGTCTGAACTCTTAGAAGTAACACCCCGAAGGTCGATTCCTATCATGACACAACTTTAGAAGTGAGTCTCACTTGTTCCTCAATCCCATCTCAACCACAATAACACAGACACCCGCCTAAGGTTGGAAAATACCCATGATAATACTAAACTACTACCATAGCATCTGTATCATCACCCTGGTACATAGTTAGAATCTTAATTATCTCTATTTAGTGACCACTAGCATGCACAATTTATCTCATCATCATGACACTTGTATACACTAAACATGTTGATAAATTATCATGTATCAGGTCACACAAATCATGTTATCTAACAAATAACATAGATGTCATATTCTTAGCAAAGTGTTTAATAACTAAAACAAGTACCATGCTATCACAGTATCATAGGTACACAGAAACATACAACAAGTAACATGTCATCTCTAGCATGCTTCTAAGCTCATAAAAGTAAACACATATTCCTGTTTTACATTCGAGAGTGAAATAATATTAACGAGAGTGTATGATCATTTCCACCTATTTCTCGCTCACTTCATTCTAAATCCCGCTTTTTCTATTTTGCTATTTACATATCCTCCACCTTTAGTCATTAAACATAATGATTTAATGTCTTTGGCACACAATCAAATGTTGTCCTACTCTATGTCGCATAAGGTATGCTAATGGGTCATAATAGTCACATGTTATTGTAATTTCCGTTTGAGTACTGCAATATAGGGACAATACTATGGTGGTCAAAGTCTTTGTGCATGAAAAGTCAAAAAATGAAACATACACTGTGTTACTGAGATAGCTTGAGCGTTTGCAATACCACGAAGATTTATACGATATTTGATGAACGAAATTAAATAAAATAATTTGACTTTGAGAAATTTACAATATTTTTATATATAAATTGTGTAGACTCCAAACTATAAAAAAATAAAATTAATTGAGTAATTTTGGTATCCTAAACTGAATAAGACATAGAAATATATATATATATATACAGGTATGTGTTAAATAGGTGATGTGAATATTAAATATTAGAAATATATGTAAATATATATAATATTTTATACCATATGGTTATAAATATAATATTAATAATATGTGTGTTATTATAATATTGTATAATATATGTAATTAAATTCATTTAATAGTATAGCAAAGATGTGTAAGGACGTTTTGTATCAAAAATAGTATATATATCTATGTAAAATGATTTTATACGTTAACCAACCTTGTCTTTTTCTCCCTCATTTTCAACCTTGAAGTTTGACCAAATTACAAGGATGTGTCATCCCCAATTGAGCGCAACCCTTCCCCCCAAAAAAGGACAGCCAACCCATGCTAAAAAATTGGGACATAGACCCATGCCATTTTCCCTTATACACTACAATTTTACAACCAAAATTCGCCAAAATTTTTAAGTGATATAAGATAAAATGAGGAAATGAAATAGCAAATAGGAAACTTTAATATATGCACACACACACACATATATATATATATATAATAGAAAATTCAGAAATTAGAAAATAAAATACAAATTTGTCTAGTAAATTGCTAATTAATAGTAAATGAGTGTTTATTAATAAGTACTTATTTATTAATATAGATATGTGTTGCAGATTATATTATTGCAAGCTTATATGAAAGTATATGCATACCTATGTCTATATATATATGGGTTTCAGGAAAATTATATGGAGAGTTACAAAGAAAAATTTATAAGCTTATTTAATGCATCAAATAATTGGTAAGTCTAATTAATACCTTAAAACCATTAACCCATGGTATACAATACAGATTCCAGTGCTATTATATAGGTATAACGTTTCCATTTGTGAGACTTTGAAACAAATTTGACCAAGAAGAATTAGGGAATTCTACCCATGCGCACTAGAGAAAGAAAAAAAAAACAAAACCCTAATTCATGATACAAACCCAAATCCGTGCAGCGTCCCAAGGAAAATATAAAAAATCCTTGTTTCCTATGCGTACAAACCTGCTAAATCCATACCACTCAAACTCTATATAAAGAGGCCCTGTGCTCACAATTTTTTCATCTCGGCAAAAATTAATACGTCCTTCTTACTCTCTCTCTCTCTCTCTCTCTCTCTCTCTCTCTCTCTCTCCCTCTTCCCCCTCCCCCCCATTGTCATTCTTTCTCTCCCTTGGGCTGTTCTAAATAGTAATTGCGATAAAGTAACAAAGTGCTGCAGAAATTCTATAACAGTTAAAGTTGAAGTTACAAAGTGCTTCCGAATATCTTTCAACTGATTTGTTCAATTGATATAAAATCAAACCTCAATGTTACTTGCTTAGTTTAATACCATGTTCATGTATGCTTAATTTTAGTTTAGAATGCATATTGAGGTTTGAAAAACATGATTTTTAATTTCAGATTTGCATGTATGTCATGCTAGTTGATTATGAAATCATGTCATACTTAGATTATGCATGTTTAGGTTTATTTTAAAATATGATACATACTGTGTGTTTGTTTTCATGCTTTGAATGTTTATGTGTTAAACATACTAAATTTATTTAATTAGTTTATTCATGAGTATATTTTATTTATGATTCCTGAGAATGAGATTTAATCAAAGATGTATAGATTAAGAACCATGTACTGTCACAGTGGTCCACAGGGATTATTGTGGGTGTTTCTTTACATGTGATTAGTTCATATGGGTAAGGTCCCAAAATACTTGGAATATGGGTGTGACTCTAAGTTTAATGAAATTTGGCATTGACCGTAGGTCAATCTTGGAGAAGTGAGTGGCTCCCTTCAACTGATCAAACAGGTCTTCTATTCTGGGCAATGGGTACTTGTTCTTGATCATTACTTAGTTCAACCTCCTATAGTCTACCCATAATCTCATGGATCCGTCCTTTTTCTTCACAAACAACATTGGGGCTCCCCACGATGACTCGCTAAGTTTGACGAATCCCTTATCGCAGAGCTCATTCAATTGTTTCTTCAGCTCAATTAGTCCCATTGGTGCCATTTTGTAGAGTGGAATGGCTATGGGATCAATGCCTGGATGCAACTCGATCTTGAACTCCACTTGTCTGTGTGGTGGAAGTCCAGGTAAATCGTTTGGGAACACGTCCTTGTACTCTCGTACAACAAGTATATCCTGTATCTCTCTTGACATCTTTGCATCCTTTTCAAGTAACTGTCTGAAGTCCTCTTTCTGTTTTATAGTGTACAACATAGCTAACATGGGATTCCTTGGCAATTTCTGCACATCCCGAGTTATATTTAATATCTCGCCCGAAGGTAGCTTTAGGGTTACTCTTCGTCTCTAATAGTTGATCTGTGCTTGATATTGGCTCAACTAGTCCATATCTAATATCACGTCATATCTATAAAAATGAAGCACACAAATGATCAATTGAAATAAGCTTTTCTCCAAATCTAAGATCACATCTACAACATCTCCTCGAACTCACAGAAGCCTCGATGGGTGTAGCTACGTCTAATGTCACTGATAACAGACTTGTTACCAGTTGTAATCTATCCACTAGGTTCTCAAAAATAAAAGATTTACTGGCACCAGAATTGAACAAAACCCGTATAGTGACACAGAACAAAAGAAAAGTACCTTTTACTACTAGAGTGGGATTAGTCTGGGCGCCTGTAGCATACAGTAAGGCCTGATTTCTCTGTTGTGGCTGGGACTGTGGCTGTTGCCTCTGCTGTGGGCGACAACTTTGCCCATGTGTCTAAAGAAGCTATTGAGGGGTAGGAGCTAGTGTTGTAGTAGGATAATACCTAGCTAGATGCCCTCTCTGATTGCACACAAAACACGACCCTTGTCTCTTAGCCCTCTCTCTCAGATCATCAATCACACGGTCTAGTTGAGCATGCTAGGTTGGGTGCTTATCATAAGCGTACATCTGACCCAGGGTCTAAGCTGCTTTATGCCCATCCTGCCTACTTTTCTTCTTGTGTTGGGCTCTCGTAGCCTAACTTAGCTATGACCTCTTGTTTCTGTTTCTCAATGCATGCTCATACTCGAGGTCCTGCTTGACCAACTGTGCTCTCTATACTGTCTCTCTCAAAGTAGTCAGCTTCAAAGGAGCTATTTGGTCTCCTTCAGTCTCTCCGTGAACTTCTTGGTCTTGGACTATTCATCCCTAATAAGCTCTGGGACAAACCTAGATAGCTCTAAAAATCTCTGCTCATAGTTGGCCACTATCTTGGTCTTCTAAGTCAGTCGTATGAACTCAGTCAGTAACTATCTGGTTTTGGCCGTAGAGAAGAAGTACCCATACAATAGAACATTAAACTACTATCATGACATGATAGACTCATTCACTGTGGGGTCGTTCATAATCATCTCCCACCAATGGTATGTGAGTCCTACAAACTGATGCACTACAAGTGCGACCCTCCTGGGTCCCCTAACCCCCATACCATTAAAATGCTTGTTCATCTCCGTGAACCATCTGTCTACTGCCACATGATCGATTATCGCCTCAAATGTAGTAGGGCGCAACTTCTGAAACTCAATCAATAAGTCCTTCTACTCCCTATTATCTACAGTTTAAGGCTGAGGTTGTGCTTCTGGCTTTGACTCGTCGTCACCGGTTGCTACACTGGTGGCTCCAAGATCCTCACGACCTACTCCACTACTCTCTGAGTGATCTCAGTGATCATCATAGGTGTCATCATCACCCCTACTGGTGCTGCTGCCACTAAAGTCCCCTCATCCCTTTGCCTCGATTCATCTGTATTCTCATTTCTAGTCTCATCGCTTCTGATACTTCCACTTGTTCGTGGCATTATCTACAAGTCAAAAGTTATCTTAGTATCCAATAGTTTAATCAATCGAAACCGAAAGTCTTCAGTAATAATAGTTAATCATGAGTTTACCTCTATTTCAATAGGTCACATGAACCCTCCTCTCCAACTATGGATACCAAACATTCTTATTACTTGTGATAATTGTCAACATTCACTGTACCTTTTTCTGTTTTCCATACTATTTCCTATTGTCGGTCATAGTAACATGACTCTAGGTTCATGTTTCTAAGTTCTCAATTGATCTGTGGCCTACAAGTTTATGCTTTTAAGCTGTACTATGAGGTTTCCATCCCTCATGCATGTTTTTTAGGGTATTGGATTTGTTTGTTTTAGTGTGACAATACTTGAAATAATTATACATATATAGCAAGAAATCACTCAATCAATCAAGCAAGCAATACGCGCTAGCATAGTAAAACTCCAAGCTTCCATCTGTGTCTTCGAGTCTATGTGACTTGTACCACCCTCACCCATCAACATAGGCTTCCACTTAAGGATTACACTACACCCACACAATTTCGCAAAACTCTTGATTTTTAAGGCTTTACAAGCCCTACTATGCTTGATCGTCCCATAGCAGTCAAACACAATGCGTACAAGTTCTTCCAAAGATATCGATTATTCATCAAATATGGCCCGCCAATATCTGAGTCCAAGATTCTTCCATGCCCCCAAACCCCTATGCATCCCATATCACATAGAATCCAAGGATACATGATCCTCCCGATCTCGTGTCTTAACCAATCAAGTGTTCGTTTCACACATTTTAAGTTTCTAGCTTATGCCCTAAAAGCTTTTATTTACTTTTATGATTGATTGTGCCTCCTTGGCAACACCTAGTCTCTAACTAGACCTATGGTCTCAATTTGTCAAACCGTCAACCTATGCCAAGTTCTGATTCTAGCAATCTTCTTCTATGATACCATCAGTCCTCCCTTGGACATCTTCTCACAGCAGGGATCAACCATCAAGGACACTCCTCCTAAAGAAGGGCAACAAACCTTCATGGACACCACCCTGGAAGAGATCAGACTATCAGACACACCTCTCAGTACTTGCATCCCATCTGTGAGTAACAACTTGGGCACACTGTTATCACTCTAGTCTTTTCTAGACTCTAACCACATAATAGTGACATCTATCCATTTATTCCAAAACATTTAATAATTCTTTTCTTGCCCAAAGCGTCTAAAACCTAGGCTTTGATACCAACCTTGTGACACCCTGGCTATTGGTGTCTCTGTCTGTTTGAGACAAGTCATCAAGGCAACGCTAGGAGACGACATGCCCATTCAGCAGGAGACGCTGGACTTGGGTCATTTGTCAAGAGCTAAAGGCCACGTACTTCTTGCTCATTCTGTCTATCTCATGCTTCAAAACCTCTCTTTCAAATTTGTTATGACATCAATTCAAAACATATAATGATCATCAAAATGTCAGTTCTTTTTGTTAGCAAAGTGAAATTCATCATGAAAATGTATGCAGTGGTTTGAAGTACTTACAAATTCAATATGAAAATATAGTTCAAAAAGAAATGAAATAAAGCCTATAGCCAAGTCTAATGTATGCCAAAAATTTATAAGAAAGACAATTTTAAAGCTGGAGGGCATATGTCCGGTTCAAATTATTTACATCAAACTGATAAAGCATTAAACTAAAAAGAAAATAGTGGCGACCTCCCAGTGAGGTCTCAGCCTAAAAGACGACCTCACATTCCTATTCTACTCCTACAGTGTCAATGATCACCTAAAATGAAATAATGGGGTGAGCTCGAGAGCCTAGTGGATCATCCCTATACATCACTAGTATTATACAAACCAAAATACAAAACATACAAACACTTTCATTACATTAGGACGTTTCAAACACTATATTGGTTATTTTGTCGTATGCAAGATCAAAAGAGCCTTGCTCTTGGTGTCCCCTGTGTGGTCCGGGAGTGAATCTGGGGGTAACGCCCGATGGCCGATTAACTTTTGGGACCATGATTCAAGGATTGAAGTGCGGGGTAACTCTTCGTCCGAAGACAAAATCAACTGTTGAAGTCAGCTCGAATGGGGACCCCCATGATCACATCCAAAGGCCAATCATCGCCTCGATACATGGAATTATTAAATCTTAATTTAATCTTATTTAGTTGCACATTCCATTCCAAATTCACACTAGTCATCATATGTAACACTTTAAAGTAAACTAATCAGATACGTACAACCATTCATGGAGATCAACACATGAAATCTCTATCTAGGCATGTTATAACACAGGCAACCAAGCATCATGGACACACATCAAGTCATTCCAAACAAGATCAATTAGATTTACCCTAGCATGCTTCTAGGTGCCCATTAAAATTAAACATACAACATGCTTTGCATTCAAAGTTTAGATAAGGTTAGGAAATATGAAAATTACACCCACATAGTAATTCCTTCCCTTGTGCTCTTGCCCCCTTTCATGCTCGCTTTAGGTCTTTAATCTACAAGATTTTAATAACGAGACAATGTGAGTCTAAAGAATTCAAAGATGGTCAAAATCCTAGATTTATGTCCCTTCCATATGTATTTCACGGTGTACCCAAGGCCGGAATGAAAACAAGAGAAGGGATGGGTACACGAAGGATTATAGTGATAATGCTTCGCATTGCCGCGGTCAATGGAATCAACGACATGTCTTTAACACCTCAATACACACACATGAGGCTTAAAACACACATCAAACTAAAGGAAATCTTTATACCTTCAAGATCTATGCCTTTCCTCTTCCCGTCATGCCAAAACAAAGCCTTACAACCCTCAAATCACGTGTGCTTCTAAGGAAAGTGTGTTTAAACTTAAGAAAGTGATTTACAATGCTAAGGAAACAAGATCTCAAGTGGGGTTTCGTGATTTACCTTAGCACAAGATGTTTTGGAGCCACAACTTCATTAATCTTCTTCTTGGTGGAGCTCGTTCTTCTTGGATCCAAGCTTACAAACCCGTAGAGCGAGGCTTGTGAGAGCTTAATCCCCCTTAGAACTCAAAAGAAAAGCTCAGAAACAAGATTGGAAAGCTTAGTGAGAGCTTAGGAGAGAAACTAGTGAGTTGTGGCGCCAGACATCCAAATCTAGGGTTTTTGCATGAACATTGTGTTTTGATAGAAAATGACAAATTATTGCGGTCACTCAAAAAATACCGCGGTAATCAATATTGTTGTAGTTAATGACTGCAATAACCAGGACGATGCTCTTGGCTTATTTTTGGGTTTCTTCTATGATCATCGCGGTCATCCAAGAATTATCGTGGTAATTATAAGATTACCACAATAACTAGGGCGACGCATTCCTTTTTCATTTTCTGGGTTTGCTTGAGATTGTTGTGGTCATTAACTCTCATTATTGCTGAACTAGTGAGATTTTGGCATTTTGCATCTTTTCTCCGCCAATTCTCGTGTTTTTCGAATTTATATCATTTTTATGTTTATTTGGACTTATTCTACGTGGTTTTCTTAAGTGTCTTATTAATTATTTTATTTTAACTGTTCATTAGTGACGTAGATGTCTTATAGACTTTTGGAGTATTACAACCTACCCCCTTAGGAGAATCTCATCCTCAAAATTTAAAAGAATAGGTTATCTGTTTGGTGCTAACCTATCAGGTGTTTCTGGTCAAGAGTCGTGGGTACTTCGTCCACATGTCACTCTCCAATTCCCAGGTCGCTTCTTCCAGACCATGATGCCTCCACAACACTTTGACCAAAGGACTGTCCTTGGTCGTAGGACTCTATACTTTACGATCTAGTATTCTGACTATTGATTCGTCATAAGTTGCATTATTTTGAAGTACGATCTCCTCTCAGTGTATGATGTGAGATGGATTTAGCTCGTATTTTCACAACATCGATATATGGAACACATTATGAATTGAGGACATTCAATTAAGCAAATCTAGCTTGTAGGTGCATTCACCAACCCGCCTAAGTATCTCAAATGAACTGATGAATCTTGGTGCTAATTTCCCTTTGACTCCAAACTGTTTGATCCCCTTCTGTGGGTTGATCTTCAAGAATACCTTGTCACCTGGTTAGAATTCCAAGGGTCTTCTTCTCTTATTTGCATAGCTCTTCTGCCTACTCTGAGTTGCAGCTAATTTCTTCTGAATCTTCTTTATCTAAGTGTTCATCTTCGCTACCAACTCTAGTCTTGTGAGTACCTAATCCTCAAAGTTTGCCCAACAAGATGGTGATCTACAAGGTCTACCATAGATTGCTTCATATGGAGCCATCCGTTTGCTCGCATGATAGTTATTATTATAGGCGAACTCTTCAAAATGTAGGTACTTGCTCTAATTACCCTTGAAGTCAAGGAAAAAATCTCTCAGCCTATCTTTTAATATTTGAATGGGCCTCTTAGACTACCCATCGGTTTGAGGATGGAATGCGATGCTCATGGTGAATCTACTTTCTAGCTCTTTTACAAGCTTTGCCAAACTTGAGATGTGAACCTGAAATCTTTGTCTCACACAATAGTTTTGGGAACACCATGCAGTCTTACAATTTCTTTAACATATAGTTCTTGAAGCTTCCCAATTGAATATGTAGATAGAATGGGTAGAAAATGAGCTATCCTCGTCAGTCAATCCACAATAACCCATACAATGTCTTCTCCCTTTTGACTCTTCAGCAAGCCACTAACGAAATCCATTATAATATTGTCCCATTTCCTCTCTAGTATCAGAATTGGTTGCAACTGTCCGAACGACTGTCTGTGCTTAGCCTTTACATACTGACAGGTTAGATACCTAGAGACATACTTGGCTATGTCCCTCTTCATTCCTCTCTACCACTAGGTCTTCTTGAGGTTTTGGTACACCTTGTCACCTCCCAGATGCATCGTGTACTTAGTTTGATGAGCTCATCTAAAATGGTTCTTTTGCTTTTCCCACTTCTTGTCATGCAAAATCTATTCCCAAGCCTTAGTATACCCTCTGCATCCGCTTTGAAGTCATTTTGCTTGCCTTGCTTAACACCTTCTATCAGATCAATAATCCACTTATCACTTTTCTACTCATCTCTGATTTGGTGTAAGAGATCTAGTTAGCTAGTCATAGCATACAAGTATACTTGCTCCTCATCCTCAGTCATACCCAAGTTATAATCACTGATCTGCTAATACATTTGCCCTTTTTCCTCATCTTTCTTGTTGAATTTTCTACTAAGTGCATCAGCCACCACATTGGCCTTGCTCGAATGGTAGTGCAGTTGAAAATCATAGTATTTTAGGAATTCTATCCATCTCTGCTGTCAAAGATTTAATTCCTTCTAGGTATAAATATACTTAAAGCTCTTATGGTCCAAGTACAAATCAAAGTTCTCTCCATATAGAATGTCTCCAAATCTTCAATGCGAAGACAATCGTTGCCAACTCCAGATCATGGGTGTGGTAGTTCTGTTCATGGATCTTCGATTGTCGTGATGCATAAACTACTACCTTTCCCTCTTGCATCAACATCGCACCTAATCCATTTAGTAAAGCATCGGTGTATAGGGTGTACTTCACACCATGGGTAGGTGTGACTAGAATGGGTGCTGAAGTTTGACTTTTCTTTAATTCTTGGAATGCCTGTTCACACTTATCATTCTAGAGGAACTTCTCTCCCTTCTTGGTTAACTTAGTCATTGGTCCAGCCAATTTTGAAAAGTCTTGGATGAACCTGCACTAGTATCCTACTAAACCTAAGAAGCTTTTGATTTCTGTGACAGTCGTAGGTTGCTTCTAGTTGGATACTACCTCTACTTTCTTAAGGTCTATTGACATCCCTTCAGCTGAAATAATGTGGCCAAAGAACTTGATTGTTCTCATCTAGAATTTACATTTGTTAAACTTGGCATATAGCTCATTTCTCCTCAACGCCTCCAAAACAATATGCAAGTGCTGCATGTGCTCAACCTCTGATATGGAGTAGATCAGAATGTCATCTACAAATAGATGACAAACTTATGAGGTATTGTCTAAAGACTCTATTTATCAGATCCATAAATGCAGCCAACATGTTGGTTAAACCAAATGACATCACTGTGAACTCGAAGTGCTTATATAGAGTTTTGAAGGCTGTTTTATATATGTTAGACTATCTGATGCTCAACTGATGATACCTTGACCTTAGATCAATCTTGGAGAAGTGAGTGGCTCCCCTCAACGGATCAAACAACTCCTTTATTCTGGGCAGTGGGTACTTGTTCTTGATCATTACTTGGTTCAACCTCCTATAGTCTACACATAACCTCATGGATCCATCCTTTTTCTTCACAAAGAACACTGGGGCTCCCCACGATGACTCCCTAAGTTTAACGAATCCTTTCTCGCAAGCTCATCCAATTGTTTCATCTCAATTAGTTCCATCAGTGCCATTCTATAGGGTGGAATGGCTATGGGATCAATTCCTGGATGTAACTCAATCTTGAACTGCACTTGTTTGTGTGGTGGAAGTCAAAGTAGATCATTTGGGAACACGTCCTCGTACTCTGGTACAACTAGTATATCTTATATTTCTCTTGAAGTTTTCTTTCTGTTTCATAGTGTACAATATAGCTAATGGGATTCCTTATCAATTTCATCACATCCCTAGTTATCTTTAATACCTCGCCTAAAGGTAGCTTTAGGGTCACTCTTCGTCTCTGATAGTCGATCTGTGCTTAATATTGGCTCAAGTACTCCATACCCAATATCAAGTCATATCCATAAAAATGAAGTGCATAATGATCGGTTGAAATAAGCTTATCTCCAAATCTAACATCACATCTACAACATCTCCTCGAACTCGCG
>JAJIYU010005938.1:0-21442 GCA_030144865.1 Tinospora cordifolia | reverse complement strand
GAGATGATCGCCGGAGTCTCAGAGATGATTGTCGGAGTTGGTTCTAGTCGTTTGACTTTAAGAGGTTTGAGAACGGAGTTATTAGATTTAAGTTAAAATTAAAAAAAATAAATAAATAATTAAAAGTCCTCTTTTTTTTTTTTAAATTTACAGAGAAGCCCTCCTAGCGCATAGGCGTTGAGAGGGCCTGGACGCCTAGGCAAGGCCTAGGCGATGCCTTGACAACATTGATATTTAATAGTAGCTTTTTGTTGTCACTCACAATTCATTCTCTACTTTGTGAAGCATCTTAAACTGCATTTTATAGCAACTCCTCTGCTCATTCAAACTCAAATCTGTTTCTATTTTATGGGATTAAGTTTCTATTACATGTTTGATTATTTTTGTGTTCAAACTCCTTTCTATTAAATTTCTGATTCAGTCCATTTGAGAAAAAATAAATTGGCTAGAAATCACAAATAATGATTATGTGAGGCATATGAGTCAGGTTCACTTCATAATGCAAGTATTGTACACCTCATGTTTATGATGTGCAAGCATCAAACTTGCAATATGTTCATTGGTCACTGCACTTGAGGCATGTTTCAAGGTGTATACCTTGATCAGCTTTTTCAGTTGTCACAACTCACAAGGTTGGAAGGTCAAAAACTTTTGTGAAGGATTAATCGGTCTCAAAACTTTGTATGTATCAATATATATTGTTGATACTGGGCTGCCAGCTGGATGTGTTGCTAGTGGTTGCTGGTGGCATTATTGTTTGCACAAGTTTGGAAAATTGCTAAAGGACGTGAGTAAGTGGTAGGAGAATGTAATAACTATCTCCAAGGACTTAATACTCTTACCCATAATAGGACTAGATAAATGAATTTTCAGAATACATCAATTCTGAACTATCAATATAATTTTACCTGAGATAATTTCTTAATTTGATGTTTCAACTTTATGAGCCTATTCATATTTGAGAACAATTCAATTCAAATTTGGAACATTTGTGTTAGAAAACTTTTCACAAGGTGCTGGTGTTTAACAATATGGATTACTTACCATGTACTTGAATTTTCTTTACATCTTTTATATCCTGTAACTAGGTGCACAAATTGAGAGTACAAAAAATGACTTGTCATTAATAAGCCACTGATGTAGGTAAGAATATTGTTATGAAGAAAGGAGAACCGTTACAAAGAGAGGGAAAAGGCTTCCATCTTATAAATTAAATAAAAAGTATTTTTCTTTATTGTTCAGTTATGACTGTAACATAATTTATCTCAACGTAATCAATTCATGCAGGAGATTGCGTGTGAGTATTGAACGGGACATGGGAAGAACCGGTGCTGCACCCAAAACTATCAGGTTTTTCGTTCCTTACTGGATTAGTAACGATTCATCTCTGCCATTAACATATCGAATGGTAGAGGTTGAGCCTTCACAAAATGTAGAAACTGATTCAAATGCACTCTCCCGGGCAGTCAGACCTGCTAAGCTAGCTTTGAAAAATTCCTTGAGTTCAAGTGATAGGAGAAATCCTGGTGGAAGGAAAAACATCCAAATACTAGAAGATATAGAGGACTCAAGTTCTGCCCCTATCATGCTATCACCACAAGGCTACGTAGGTCGTGGTGGCATTTTGCCATTTCAATCTCGAAATGATGCACTTCTATCCCCACGTGTGGGCATTTCTGTTGCTATTCGTCATTCGGATCATTACAGTGCTGGGATTTCTCTTGTCGAACTTGAAAACAAGGTCAGGCTCCATGACTGAATTGTTTCAGCTTGCATTGCATCTTTGCTTGGGGATCTGTTTTTAGAAAGAATTTGAATGTATGCTGCTTAATGTTTTCACAGGAAAGAGTTGATGTCCGAGCATTTGCTTCAGATGGTTCTTACTACAAGCTTTCAGCACTAATTAAGACAACATCAGATAGAACAAAGGTTGAACTCTTAGTTTTTCTGGTAGTTATTCTGTTTTTGAGGTGTGTGTGTGTGTATTATTGTATTCTTGATATGTAATCTACTTGAATATTTGCTTATCCATTATAAACCTGAGTATCAAGTAAATTGCATCCATTGGTAGCCTAAACTGCTAGATATTATGCAAGCTAAAAAGTGTAAGATTTTGAGGTAGTTGGATGAACGATTCCATTTAACTGAGACTACAAGAATTTGTGCTCCAATGATTCATCATCCTAAACACAAAATGGGCAACAATGTTCCTTGGGAAATCTTTCTCCCTTAAAGCCTGGAAGTATCAATCAGATTAATAAAACTTAGGGAGGAGGAACCAATTTTATTCTTAAGTAGTCTTAGTAGGGATAGTTTTGATATGTGGTTTGACGCTCCGGTTAGGATTGGGAAGGGTGATCTTTTAGCAATCCACAGAACTGGTAGATGTAAAGCAGGCCTAACGATAACATGGAGAAAAATAATTAAGATTTACCTATATGTAATTTAGATGTTCACATATGTCGGGGCCGCTATTGGAATACTGACTGGCACAGATTCACAACCATTTCAATCACATTTGAAATAGCTGAAACTCTACTAGTCCTCAATTAGACTAGCATAATAAAAGGAGTCCCACTGCTGTCCACCTGTTCAATAGTATATATACACGCTCATACATTCATAACTCTCTTTCTAAACCAAAGTAGACTTTCATGACATAGGCAAGCGTGGAATGATTTGTGTACACATAACCAAGAAATGCAAATATATGCATACTACAAAATGTAAAAAAATAACCATCTGAAATCCCTAACATCAAAAAACTCTCTCAAAGGGCCTCCTATCACTTCCCTAGCAATTTTCTTGCCCTTATCTGTTTCTAAGGATTGTGTCTAAATGATGGTGAAGATAGAATTTTATGGCCTTCGGTCCCTTTGGGAGCCTTCTTCTGTTAGTCATTCCTCTCTTCTATTTTAGACAACCCTACGATGCCTATTTTCTCATATCATGATACCCTATAAAAGCAAAAATTTCATCAAAAGTAAAATTTGTTGGCTGGATGGTTGGTCATGGAAAAGTTAGTACAAGAGATGTTCTTCAAGGGAGGTTTCCTACTATATGCTTGTCTCTCATGTCTGTTTCCTGTGTAAATGACATGGAAAATCAGTTCGTTATACCTATTTGGATAGTCCCTTCATCTTGGGGATTTGGGAAATGGTGTGTTTTTCTCTCAGCTGTTTCGGATTCTGATCTAGCAAACATTCATCACTTGTCTTTCCATTCATTATTTTGGTTCTTTATGGTTGGGGTAATCATTGGATGGTTTCTCTTGTTGTCATGTGGTCTATTTGGTAGAAGAGGAATTCACACATTTCCTAGGATAAAATTTTTTCCATGCAATCGTATGGGATAAATCACATGTGTTGGCTTCGTTTAGGGTTAGCAATAGGATGTTGGTCATTGGGTTGTCCGGTTTGGAATGGTTAAAGGGTTGGGATATGTTTGTACAGGATTAGCTCTTTGTTTCATCTTGTTTTCTGTTTTACTTGTATTTTGCTTAATGCTTGTACAGTGTTATACATTAATATACATTTTCCTTTTGTTTCTTTAAAAAAAAGTCTATCACTTAAGGACTTGAAAGAAGGAAGGAAAGAATTAGCCACTGTTGCCCAATGATACAACTCAATTGTATCGTCATCCATTTGTCATTAACATTCATATATGCATTTTTTATGCCATGTGCCAAGCAAATGCATATATTTATAACATGGACCAAATCACTGTATAGCCAATGTGAATCACACAATATGCAATGTCATGATGCCGTATCCATTATTCCTCTTTATTCAAGTTATGTGCACTTCCCAGAGGATATTGTGATGTATACAAAGAGCTTTGCCTGGTTGGCCTTCCTATGTTGACGAAGGCCTCCCTTTCACTCTTCTAAGGACTTTAAAATGCTAGTGGCCAAGGTCAGGAGCACCCTATGTACCTTCATTACTTACTCCATGTTAGACTCCCAACTTGGAAACAATAGGCTATTCACTTATGGGAAGATCATTGGTGTCGGTCTGAATCTTTTTAGAATCTGTTTCTTAACATTTACTCTCGTACATTGTCCCATCATAAGCCTATTTCTTACTTTAGGAGTAATTTCGATAGTCAGCCAACACTTTTAAAGGGTGGGATTTGTACTTGTATAGTAATTTTATGTGTAGGGTGGGAATAATGATCAAGACTCTTTTAATTTGCTAAATGGGTATGTTTTATCTGAGGAGAATGATTGGGTTCCGTGGCTATAGGATCTGTTGAGGCTATTCCTAGTAAATCTTTCTTTGCCACCTTGTTGGATGTTTCCTATATCCCCTATCCCTCTTCACAACGTAATTTGAAAAGCACAAGTACCATCAAAGTCAAATCTATGGATGAGTGGCTACCCATGAAAAGCTAAACATGAGGGATTTGCTGCAAATGTGATTCCCTAGCTGGTGTATGTCTCCTTATTGATGTTTCTTACGTAAGTGCAATTGATAACCCATATTTGGTCTTGCCCCTTTGCCACAAGGTGTGGAAGTGGTGTAATCATTTTTCTGTGCAGAGAGGATAGAAGGGACTTTCAGTTTATTTCTATTCATCAACTCCATCTAGTTGGAATGTAGAAGTCATTGGAAAGTGCTGTGTTCGGCCCATGGTAATCATTATGGTGATTCAGTTTGCAAATTGTGTGAATTAGAAATTGATTCGCCTCCTAGTAATTCGGATTTCGGTTGAGAATTGAAATTCCTGTGAATCGCCCTTGAATTCAGTTTTACCGTCATGTGAATTGTGTGATTCATTAATCTGGCATGATTTAGGGGCTTTTTTACCTCTTCTATTTTTGCACTCCACAACCAAAAAAAAAAAAAAACAAAAAGAAACCTATTTAACCATTAAAAAAATTAACAATTTTTACCATTTATAAACAAAATAGTATTTCTTTAAAAGAAACATTGTGATTGACAAAATAGGTTATTTTTTATAAGGAAATATATATATATATATATATATATAAGAGAAATTGTACATTATTTGGGATGAGATATTCCATTACAACATAACAAAAAGCAAACACCTGCTGTGCACCGCTAGGTCCTCAATAGTATAACAAAATAGAGGACCAAATTTTTCTAATCCATTCCAACCAGTCAATCCTTTTGACAGCTTTGAAATAGAAACCCAAGTGGCAAAAAGAAAAACTATTCTATCCCATATCCTATCTACGTTATTTTCTTTTTCTTGAAAGAGTCTTTTGTTCCTTTCTTCCCACACAATGCACCAGGTAGCAAATAGCGCAAATTCCAATAGTTTTTGTCAAGCGAGCATCTCACCACTTTTGGTATCTCAAACCATCTACCTTCTTTTGGAATTATGAAGTTTTTGTGACATGCTTCCCATTTGATCAAGATCTCCTTTATCAACTTACCGCTACCGAAGATGTGGGAGGTGTCTTCTTGAGCTTCTCTACAAAGGTGACACCATGAAGGTTGCAAGTACAAGTTAGGGAATCTTTTCTGGTTTTTGTCTAAGCTCTTAGCTTCCCTAGTCTTATGAGCCACCCTAGCATTATGACTTTAATTGGAGCTTTGGCTTTCCCAAATGAAATTGTGATGTTGGAGTTTAGGAATGTTCTGTTGAGATAGGAGAAAGGAGACATACGATTTAATAGAAAAGGTCCTTGGGGAGTCTCTTATCCAAGTCCATCCATTTTCCTGGTCTTGTATCCAAACTTGTTGCAATATGATATTGCAACAAAAAAACCCTAATCGCTATGAGTAAAAAAAGTTGTAGCTATACTTGATCATATCATGGAATTCAGAAAGAGGAGGTCTGGGTATAGGTATCATGGAATTCAGGAATTTAGCCCTGTCAGCCAAATGGTTATGGAGATTTTCTACGGAGAAGCATTCCTTATGGAGGAGGGTTATCTCCAGTATTCACGGTACCTCTCATAATGATATGTCAGCAGGTCTCAAAAACAGGGCTTCAGGAAGATCCCCTTGGAAACACATATTCTCAATTTACCTCAGATTTTTGAGTTTTATCCAATGGAAACGGGGAAATGGGACAAGCATCCGGGCTTGGGAGGACACCTGGAGGGACGATGACCCTTGAAAGAGGATTACCCGAGGCTCTACAAACTAACTCTGCAGCTAGAGGCCACTCTGTACCAGATGATGAGCAATGACACGGAGAACCCCCACAATAACCCTGGTTGGAACTTTCACTTTAGGAGACTATTGAAGGATGAGGAGATTGAAGATTTGGCTGACATGTTACTGAGAATGGACCAAGTGCAACTCATGGATAGAGAGGACTCTTGGAAATGGACTCAAGAAGACAGTGATATCTTCACTGTGAAGTCTTGTTATGACGCGTTCGTGGGGCAGTAGGTTGCAGATCATCGAAGTGGAGCAGAAAATAGTTTTGATCTTATTTGGAAACATCCCATTCCTATGAAAAATAAAATTTTAATGTGGCTTGTAACCTTAGGCAAATTAAACTACACTGCACAATTGTAGTTAAAAATGCCTAACAAATGTATTTTTCCCTCTTGGTGTTGTTTGTGTAGGAACGCCGAGGATGACGTTTCTCACCTTTTTTGGCTATGCGGGATGATGAAAGCGGTTTGGAAATTTTGGAGTGATCTTTTGCCGGCAATTCCTATTCCGACAGAAGATCCTTTCACCCTCTCCATCCCGGATTCGCCTCCACATAGACTGAAACGGTATTGGTGGCTGATCAGATTTGCAGTGTGGACAGCGATATGGGAAGTTAGGAATAGTTGCATTTTTAGGAACGTAGTGGTCGAATTTAGTAATATTGTACAAAGAATAGTTTATATTTTTGCAGTTTGGGTTATTAATGCTAAATGGGGAGGTGGCTATTCCCTGAGGGATTGGATGAGGGGGTGGCCCTCAATTTTGCAACGCCTCTTGTAATGAAAGTTCTATTTTGTATGGACATCTCGTCCAACCCTTCCTTTCTATGTTAATAAAATTCCTAGTTTCTATTTCAAAAAAAAAAAAAAAAAAACTTGATCATATCATATTATATAATGAAGATTTTGATGAATAATTTTATATTTTGTAATTTGTTAACTTGTTTTTGCTTGAAAGTTTTTAATCATATGCTAGTGTAAAAAGCAGTTGAATTTTGATATTTGAAATAGTTGAACTTTTATTTATTACACTAACTTTAGTTTGCATCAACAATTCTGTGTGTTTTTCTTTGTTATCTTATTTCTATTTTGAGTATTTTTATCCACTTATTGTGTCATTTGTGAAGCTGTAAGCTATAAATTGTGTGGGATCTTCAATTGTGTATTATAATGTTGTATTGTATTCATATTTTGCTTCTTTGACTTAAATATCTTTGATAATTTATCAACTTAGAAAGACTTATTATGTTAAAAATTAAAATTCAATGATTAGATTTAATAGAATAAATAGCAAATTAAAAACAAGATCTTAAAATTTTTAATAGAAATCTAATAACATTAAGAATACAAATAAATGTCCCTTGGAACTACAATTTATATACAATTGATAGTGGTGCCCTAAATTCCATGATTCATTGATTCAAATTTTGATGTGATTCATGGGGACCTCAATGATTCTCTTGCCATTCACGATTCTGAGTTCTGACTACCATAGTTTGGTTGTTCATTGGTCTGGTAGGAAAGGAGTCTTTAAGCATGTTGAGCTTTCTGCTATGGTTGTCTGGTAGCAATCATAATTACTTTTATCTTTTTAAGTTGGTAGTAGTAAGTTGTTGTCTAAATGTTTCGACCTAAGTGATTGGATTAGATGGCAGGGCAACCTTGTATGGTGTTTTCATTGAGCCAGGAGGTGTACTTAAAGGTCACTCAATTTTGGTGACCTTATATATAATGCATTACTTCTCATTTCTATAAAAAAGGGTAGGAAGTACTCTAAACTAAATAACCTACTTGTTTATATCCAAAAAATCCAAATAACCAACGGTGAGGTCAAGCCAGCTTTAAAGTCTCATCATTCCCATTCTATGCAATATCTTTGCAACTCATGGATGAGTGAAACCAACATAAATACATGATGCTCAAATGTAAAGATACCTAAAATTCTACTCACAAGACCAGGATAACTTGAATTATTTAGATTACACTTCCCCAATCATCCAACTAGATATGTACTTCGCTTAGTATTAGGTATCCTTAACAGTTAACTCTTGAAAGACGAGAAGGAAACAAATTGTGCAAACTAGTTCTTTGGATAATATTTGCCCAAATCCTAACCCTAACTGCTAAATCATTCGCCAAACCTGAATAAGCAGTCCAAACTTGAAGCTGCCAACTTCAGAGATTCCCGAAGATGGCTTGATTCCTTCACAAGTCCTCAAGTTTTTGCAAATGTGGCTTGATTGCTCACCTGTAATATCTATTTGGTGTCTAAGTATTAGTAATTTAAAGTGGGATATGCAACTTCTTAATTAGCAATTTAGGTTGACCATGGTGACATAGTACTCCATCTGTCCCACATATAATTAGAAAATAAAAGATTGTATGAACATATTAAATGTTAAACTGAATTTTCATGGTTATATTTTCTCATACACCAAACTTGATGTGATTGTGAATATGTGACACCTTAAAAAACCATCTATAGAACTTTTGACCATTAAATTCTGACACTAATATGTACTAAACACTTCTCATGTTAATTCATTTTCCTTTTGTTGAATGTTTATTAGTTTATTATGACCAAGTTTGACATGTGCATATTATGTTTACCATACGGTTCACTCCATTCCTTTCTTTTTCCTTCTTGTTTCCAATGTTGGTTTTGATATTTGCAAGTTATTGAAATAGTAAGTTATCATACAGATCGAGTTTTGAGATCTTTGATGAATTAAAATCTCAACCCAACAATGTGTATCCATGTTAGTAGGTCTCATTCTAAAGCTTCAAATGCTTTCTGCTTTCATTAAGATATACAATAGTTTGCCAAGTTTACTGCCATATTTTATGCCTTTCTGAACTAGCGAGTGCTAATGTAGATTCAAATGCAGGTCGTTCACTTCCAACCTCAATATGTAATTATCAACAGGGTTGGCTACAACATAGCTTTGCAGCAGTGTGACACTCAATTAGAAGAGTGGTTTTATCCCACAGATCCTCCAAAACCATTTCAGTGGAGATCTTCTGGTAAAGTTGAACTGTTGAAGGTTAGTATTATTGGTGGCTTGCCTAGTTTAGTACTTCATCTGTTCATAAATGTTAAAGGCATCTTATTTAATCGATAGAATTTCATTTTGTTGATTGCAGCTGCATTTGGTTGGATATGATTGGAGCACACCATTTAGCATTGGAAGTGAAGGTGTCATGTCTGTTTCACTGAAGAATCATATGAATGGAAAAGAGACGTATCTAAGAGTAGAGATACGTAGTGGTACAAAAAGCTCACATTATGAAGTTGTCTTCCGTCGTTCTTCATTCTCGAGCCCTTATAGGTGAGATTAATTAGCATAAATCATGCTTTAAAAGTTTTAACAATGAAATTTCAGATATTTGCCCCTTTTCTGTTTTTTGCTCAATGTTGGGAATCATAAGAGGAGGAAAAGAATAATGGAATTATACAACATTTTTTCATTGAATTACTTATTCAGTATATGAACTTGTGTTTATTTCTTTGTAAAAGGTGGGTGCATCATTAATAATAGTTTAAATCCAAGTTTTTAAACATTTTTAAAATCTTGTTTGGGTCAATTTTGTTGTCTCCTATAGTGACTCTTTTGCCACCTAACAGGATTGAAAACCGCTCCATGTTTCTGCCTATAAGGTTCCGACAAGTAGATGGGACATGTAACTCCTGGAGGTCTCTTTTGCCTAATGCAGCTGCTTCATTCTTATGGGAAGATCTTGGTAGGCAAAGGTTATTAGAAGTCTTGGTTGATGGAACTGATTCAATGAAATCAGAAAAGTATAATATCGATGAGATTTTTGACCATCAACCGCTCTATGTCAGTGATGGATGGGGTAAGGCTTTGTGTATCACTGTATTAAAAGAAGAGAAGACAAATGTCATTAAGATTAGTGACTGGAAGCCTGAAAATGAAACTTCCACAATAATGTCTGAAAGTGGCCCCTTATCTATTGCAACACTTTCTAGAAGTGATTCTCAAAACCAAAAATCATCTCGATCATCAGATTGTGAGTTCCATGTTGTAGTTGAACTTGCAGAGCTTGGATTGTCCATTGTTGATCATACACCTGAGGAGATACTGTACTTCTCAGTGCAGAATCTTTTTCTATCACGTTCAACTGGTTTGGGCTCTGGAATCAGTAGGTGGGTTCTTATTTCTGAAATTGTTTCTTCACCTAGTTTTGTTGAGCTTTTTAGTGTGGAGTTTACTGTATGTTGGATTAAATTTCTGTTTCTTCAAATACTATTCCAGTAATTCAATCCTTTTTGTATGACAGGATTAAGTTACGAATGCAAGCCATTCAAGTGGACAACCAGTTGCCTTTAACGCCAATGCCAGTAATATTTAGGCCACAGAAAGTTGGTGAACAGCTTGGTTATATTATAAAATTGTCCTTGACAATTCAATCTAATGGTTCAGCAGATCTATGCATCTATCCATATATTGGCTTTCATGTGGTATGCAACCATTCTTTTGTGTGTTTGTGTGTGTGTGTGTGTGCATGCATGCACGTGTGTGTGTGTGTGTGTGTGTGTGTTTTGAGTTTGACTTTTCTTTGAATCTCTTGCATTCTTTTTTCAAAGTACCTTTTCTTCATAATCTAGACTTTACCGTCCATGGCAGGGCCCTGACAATTGTGCATTTTTGGTGAACATTCATGAACCGATCATATGGCGCCTTCATGAAATGATTCAGAAAGTTAACCTCAATAGGTTGCGTGATAATCAAACAACTGCTGTTTCAATTGATCCAATTATTCAGATTGGGTGAGTAAAACTTACTATTGAATTGCCTCTCTTGTATTTTCCCTTTTTCGTTTTAAAGTCAAGACTTGCTTCTTCTCAAAATAAATTTGTCTGGTTGTCAGAACTTCTTATTTCTTTCTTTGATATAATCGTTATGTTGTTTTGTATTTGGTTGTTAAAATTTCTCAGAGAAAAAAATATTTCTTGAATGATAGGGTTCTGAACATCTCAGAAATTCGATTCAAAGTATCAATGGCCATGTCACCGACTCAACGACCAAGAGGCGTGCTTGGTTTTTGGTCATCATTGATGACTTCACTAGGGAACACTGAAAATATGCCAGTAAGAAATTCTGAACTTTTTTTCTGTCATCCTGTAGTTATTTTCTTTATTCTTTTTTCCTTGGTCAATCTCTGATGCAAAGAATAATATGATAATTTAACTAAATAGCTTTTCCCCATTATTGCCTATGTTTCCTCTGCTTTATCGAAAACAAGTTGACATTTTTTTAATCTCCCCTTTTTCTTTCTTTTCTTAAGTGTTTTGATGACAAAAGAATGTATTAAGTATAAAGACTGGAGAAAAATACAAAACCGGGGGGAAAATGGCAAATCAGATACAAAACTGGATAAAATAGCTGTTCATGCCCTATACATAAAAGCACTAATCTGTAGAGACTCTAAATGAAAAGAACCTTCCCAAATATTTGAGACATCCTTTACTATCCTAAAAAAAATATGAGCACTTTGCTCCTTCCAAAGAGTCCAGAGTAATGCAAAAATGATAACTTGCCAATATTCCTTAAATCTTCTAGGGAGAGAAGACTTATCAAGATACATGCATATTGATGCCCTGATGGATAAACTATCACATCGAAGCATTGCTCCACACAAATGCCACACCCCTTTAGTGAAGTCATAGGCTTGAGAATGCCCTCAGAATAGTCCAATGTTTTTGTTGGGTTTCAGGGATGTGCATTATCATATCCAAAACATGCTTGGCCGGAATATCTACAGCTGAAGAGTGGTGCAACAGATTGCAACAAGACTTGGTTGTGAGCATGGGGAGTGGCCGTTAAAGTATTTACGGATGCCTCTTGGAGGAAATCCAGGTTCCTAAGATTTTTGGGAGCCAATGGTATCCAAGGTGGCTAGGAGGCTAGATGGATAGAAGAAAGCGTTTCTCTCTAAAGGATGTAGACTTACATTAATTAAATTGGTGTTGAATGCTCTACCAACATACTTCCTGTTGGTGTTGAATGCTTTAAAATCTCTAAAGGGGAGGCCTCAAAGATAGGGAGATTGATGAGAAATTTCTTGTGAAAAGGTAGGGAAGGTGGCAATGGGTTTCACTTAGTGGAATGGAGCAAGGTTCAGTTAAAGAAGGAATTGGGCGGGTTAGGGATATGCAATTTAGTAGCAAGGAATAAGGCTATAGTAGAGAAGTGGCTCTAGAGATTCCCTAGAAAGCAAGATCAGCTTTGGGCTCGAGTGATTAAAGGCAGACATGACATTGATATCAATGGAAGAGACACAGGGATCAAGAGAAGTACCACCCATAGAAGTCCTTGGAAGTTTATCCACTCTTTATACCATTGTTATTGTCCAGGTATTTGGCTATGAGTAGGTAGAGGAGACGTGATTCGATTTTGGGAAGATGTGTGGTGGGAGAATGAGACTTTTGCAGGCTTGTTTCCTTGGCTGTACAGTCAATCTAAAGGGCATCATCATTTTGTTTCCTTTTTTTAGTAGGCAGGTTGAAGGGTCGGGACCTATCTAATGGAATTTCCATCTGAGGGCTTCCAACAGAGGGCGCTGTGACGAGAAAGAAGGAGCTCTCCTTAGATTTATTGAGGGATTGTGTGTGGCAGGATAGAAAAGACCGAATTTAGTGGTTTAGAGAGGCTTCTGGGGACTTTTCTACTAAATCTTTCTTCTCTTGTTTTGTTTGATGTTGCTTAGGCTAATCCGTTCCATTTTTTTCAAGAGATATAGAAGGTCGTTGTTCTGTCCAAAGTCAAGTTTTTTGCTTGGGAGGTGGCCTTCAAGAAAGTTAATATGGGGAAATGGTTCAAAAGCTTTTTTCAGGTCATTGTCTTTCTCCTTCTTGCTGTCATCTATGTAATCAAAGTGGGAAATCAATTGATCACTTGTTCTTAAGGTGTCTATTCTCCAGTTATGTATGGGCTAGGTAGAGGAGGCATTTTCTTATTTCCCTAGAGATGAGTGAGTAGAATGTTCAGTTTAGTGTTTGTCCATTTCAGGAGCAGATTTGCATGAAGAGGAGAGCTTATTAAATGGTGGCTAGTTTAGTGGTGATTTGGTGCCCGTGGAAGGAAAGAAATGTCGTGATCTTTGAGGGTAAGGTCCTTCCTCCAAATCAGATTTGGGAAGAATCTCTGTTGTTAGTTTCATTTTTGAATTAGTAATAGTTCTTTATCTTTGGGGTTTTCCATTTCGAAGTGGCTATAGGGGTGGGGGAACATTTTGCAATTGGTAGTGGGGCTTGGGAAAGGATAGGGTGAGGTTGGTCCCTTGATGTACTTGTAGGAGTCTAGTAAGGTCTCCTATTCATGTATGTAGCAACTTTATTATATCAATGAAATTATTATTTCTTTCTTTGAAAAAAATATGGTTACTAGATTCCCCATTAGCCTTATGCAAGCAACACCAGCTTGGAGATGGGTAACAATCCTTGAAAAGCCTTTTGCAAAATATGCCTCAACTTTTGGAAAGGCTGGGAAATCCTAATAAGTTGGGATTTTAGGATTCAGTGATCTTTTTTATTTTTTATTTTTATTTTTATTTTCTAATGAGAAACATATAATTTCATTAGAAAGTAGGAAAATAGTACAAACAAAGAAAAGGGGAAAACCTACAAAGTAGTGACCCGCTTAATTACAAAACATTGCCCCACCCTCTGAGCTAGTCCAACATGGAGTACTCCAAAGAAAGAGGACAATTACTAATCTAGAAAGACAAAAGGGAATGATATTCTTCCCATATCTCCTTAGGGAAAATTGATTTGTCTTCGAAAAGCCTTGCGTTCCTCGCATTTCACACGCACCACACCACTGCTAAGCTAGCTACAACCCAGTGATCTCTCCACTTCTTCTCGACCCCCTCCTGATAGGCAGAAACACAACAAGGATGATCTTGCACAAAATTTTCTGGGACAACAGGAAAATGAAGTCTCCACATATCCCAAATAAAAGAAGCATAAGGGCAATGAAGAAATAGATGATCCACAAACTCCCCATTTCTCATACAAAACAAGCAAGAATGCGGAGACAAATAGTGACTTGGGAACCTCTTTTGAAGCATATCCCCAATGTTTACCTTTCCCTTCATCACTTCCCAGGCCAAAAACTTAACCTTAGTCCAAATCTCCCTTAGAAGAGGGGAGGGCTAAAGAGAAGAATAATCTAAAAGACAAGAGAAGAAGGATTTGGAAGAGAAGACAACTAAACTAGCGTTGATCCAAACAATTTTGTCCTCCCTATCCTGCACTAAGTATTCCCTTAATAAAGAATAGAGAGTGGCCTCTTCTTTTACACATCTCAGACCCCCGGACGACCGCAAATGCAACCTATTGCTCATGGGCAATGAGTGAGAGCTAGTCTCCATGAAAAAGGAAACCAAACGATTCTGGCTTGTGGATAATCTTTACAATCTAGGGAACAAGACTGAAAATGCCTCATCCCCCCACCACACATCCTCCCAGAACTGAATATTGTCTCCTCGTCTTACCCTCAATCTGATAAAGGGATCCAAGGACTTCTATGCGTAGCATATCTCTGCATACCAACATCTCGACCGTTGATGTGCATACCATGTCTACTTTTGATCACTCGTCCCAAGAGCTTATCCCTTTCCTTTGGAAATTGCCACAACCATTTTCCTGCGAGGGCTTTATTCCATGCAATCACATTTCCAATCAGTAAGCTTCTTGAATATTTCCTTTTCTAAACTTCAAACCACTCCACCAAGTGCATAGCATGCCCTTCATCCATACCTCCCCACAGAAACTCCGGCATCAATCTCTCAATCTGGCTAGCATCTTACTTAATGATCTTGAAAAAAGATAAAAAATAAGTAGGCAAGGCGTACAACACAGATTTGATTAGAGTTAGCCTACTGCCTTTTGACAGAAATGCTCGTTTCTACTCCGCCAACCTTTTTGCCACCTTAGCGATCACTAGTTCCCAAAAACTTTGGGACCCTAGTTTTCCCTCTAACGACATGCCTAAACATTTCAAAGGCCATTCCCTTTGATCACATTGTAGCTTCCAAGCAACTCCTCTTATCCATTTTTTAGATGTAGCTATCCCAACCACACTCGTCTTGGATATATATTAATTTGAAACCCCGAAACACTGTGAAAGCACTGTACTAATTTGAACACAAAATCTACATTCTCCCCATCTCCATCTGCGAAAAGGATGGTATCATCAGCAAACTGTAGATGGGACACTTCCACTGTGTCCTTCCCGACCATGAACCCCTGCACCCTACCTATTTTCCTTCCCTTGTCCAGACATCTGCTACCATAGTAAACGGAAAAGGAGATAGTGGGTCTCCTTGTCTCAATGTTCTTTCTGCTTGAGTTTTACCCCTAGGCCTTCTATTAATGAAAATAGAGTATGATCAGATGCAGTAATGAGACATATATTTGTTTGATTCATAAGAACAATGTGGTGAGAAAGGTGTAGGATTTTTGGCCATTAGCCTTACGACGAGTTTATATAAAATTATTATAAAGGTTTTGGCTAATCGGATTAAGGGGGTGGTGGATGATACAGTCACGAAAACTCAGATGGCTCTTGTGAAAGACAAGAAAATTTTGGATGCAGTTCTAGTGGTGAATGAGATAATGGAAGACTATAGAGTGGGAAACAAAATGATTTTGGATGCACTTCGACATTTTTAGCTTGTCAACTGCATGCAAGCCACCCCCTTCATTTCTATCAGCTTGGGCTGTAGCACAATTTGCCTTGTTTTTTCCATAATCCTTTGGACTTTCATCTTGTTGGGCCACAGAAGCTTCGGCTAACAAGCCACCCTTAAGACTTAAGCCCCCTTTCCTTATCCCTTCGTTCGCCTGGGCTTCAATATTATGGGTCCCGCCCATTTCGTGCACTGTTGGACCGACCCCCAAATCACTGTGGGCCCTGCCCACTTCGTGCGCCTCTAGATTGACCCCTAAAGCACTTTGGGCCGTTCTCAAAACACTTCCTTCGTGGGCTTTGAGAAACAAGCTTGTCTTAAACATAATCAAATTTGGACACTCCTCAAAGACGTGGGCCCCACTTTCATGATCCACACTCTCTACCCAACTCATATTCGCGTAGGTTCCTCTCCTTCTCCTTTGACATGTCTCATCTCACCTACTCTGCTGACACAATTTTCACCACCGAACTCTTTGTTGCTGTTAACAGTCCTCTGATTCTGAATCCTCAAGAAATCACGCGCTAGGCTTTCCCACAGTACTAAAGTCACCTCGCTCGTCACCTTCCTCATCCCTGATTTGTCTCGCCGACCTGTCGTCATCGTTATCGCCATATGCACCCTCTATCCTTCCGTACATCCAAGCCTTCGCTTTTGCCGCTACCATCCAACGCTCTGACGCAAGTACATTATTCAGACATGCCCCCTGACAACGATCTCCGCCCCTCGTTGGCAACGACTTCCCACCGTGGAACCCTTCTTTACCGGTTGTTGGAGCTCGCTTTACTTCATGATTTCTTTTCCCTGTACCTATGTCTCTTCGCATCTCTACCAAGTGTCCCTCGCGAAAGTCGTAGTCATCTGCTTGAACTCGATACAAATGCACTGAGAAGACTCCTTCAACTCCAATCCACTCATGCCGGCAGTAGAATAATTGATTGTTCCATTGCATTCCTTTCTTCCACTCTTGCACGTCATAATTCAGAACAGATTGCAGGTTGCCTTTTCTTAGTGTGTTCCACACAGAATCATTTGGACATTTACATAACGCTCAATCATCAAAAATGGGTGTCAATGGACAGTCGAAATGCAGCTGACTAGAAACTCCCTCTTCAATATCGCCCCATCTCACATCATCGGTGAACTGCCAAAAAATCATCCAATTGTGTTGTTGTTCAGCTGTAATTCCAGCTTGCTTCTTTGCAACGAATTGCTTATTTGTAGCCCTTCGATTTTCTGTGCTCCCTTGTGGTTCCCTTTCCTTTAACCCCTAGTGTGCTACTTTTGATTCTGTGTATTTCCTTCTTGCCGAGCACTTTTTTATTGCCTTTTCTTCTTCTTCTTTTTTTTTCTTTCCTACAGCCCAATTGTTTACTGTCCTTAGCTGCATTTTCCATTCGTCATCGTTTCTAGTTGTTGGCTTTGATACACTCCTTCTTGTCTCTCCTACCTTTTGGAGGCAGTTATCCAAATCCCTCATAAAGTCATCCCAATTTTTGTTTCTTCCTTCCTTTGGAACAAAAATCAGTCTCCTTCGCAATCTACGTCATTCTTAGAAAGCTGCCCCTTCTGTTAGTGAAAGTTTTGATAACCAAAATGAATCCCCTGCTTCTCTTGATCCTATTGAAAATCCATCTCTCGCCACCCTGCATGCCTCCACTATTGCCTGAGCCACTTCCCAGTTTCTATATCAATGTAGATGCGATGAAACCCTGAATGTGAGAACTCTTCAATAAGCAAAGCATTCCAACTATTTGATTTCCAGACTTTGATTTGCTTCATGTTAGTAATGCATCAAACACTATACGATGATTAGGATTCAGGGATCTTGAAAATGGCAAGGAGAATGGATGGGTGGAAGAGAAGGTTCTTGTTCAAAGGAGGAAGGCTTACATTATTTAAGTCTATCTTGGATGCTTTTCCAACTTATTTTTTGTTTATGTTCAAGGTGTCTGTGTAAGGGGGGGATACACTTGGACAACTTGTAAGGGATTTCTTGTGGGAATATGAAGATAGGGATTAGGATTCTCATCTAGTTGCTTTGAGCATTACAAAAAGAGGTACAATATTCGAGGGGTTGAGCGGTGGTAACTTTATAGTTAGGGGTAAAGCTTTGGTGGGTAATTGGTTATAGCATTTTCCTTAGATGTAGAAGCAAATAACATAGGGTTGTTTGGAGTCTACATGGTTTTAAAGGTAATTGATAAGTTGTTAGGATAGTGTAAATAAGTATCAATGTAATTGGAAACTCATTCATCTAATTCAACCTTATTAGCCCTACCCTTAATGGTATTGAGAATTGGGAATGGGGAGTCTATTCAATTCTAGGAGGGTCTATGGTGTGTCAATGATACTTCCTAGAATTTCTACCTCATTCTTGATTCATGTTCTTGACTTCATAACGAACCCAATTCAAACTTTTGGAGGGGTCTTATCTTAGTGGGGATGCCTTTGGGAGTTGGGCTTTACACTTTGGTTCTAATATCTTTCCTTGGGGAGAAGACATTTATTGAGTTTTATTTTGCTCTCTTGAGGGGTGTGCATTTCTAGGAAAAATGATAAGATTCTTTGGCCTTGTAGTCCATCTGGTCTTTTTACCTCTAAACCTTACAAAAATCTTAATCGACCCTGTCTTCTCTTCTTCCCTCCTATTTAATCTGGTTTTTTTTTTTTTTTTGAAAAGGAAATGCAATTCATTTTTGATAAAATGGATAGAAAAATCTCCTAACACCCCATTATAAAGAGATGTCATGCTACATATCAACACCATTCCAAAACTTACAACCCAAAAAACAGTTTTACAACATTTAGAGAATGTCCTGGCAATTCCTATTCCATTCTCCATACTTGTACCTTTCTCCTGTTTTATTTATTTATTTATTTATTTATTATTATTATTATTATTATTTTAATAGAAGCAAGATCATTTATTGATAGAATTAAAAAAAAAATGTACACAAAGACTCCTCAAAGAAGAGAAAACCACCAGAGAAGAAAGAGAAGGAGCCCCAATCCACCCTTGCCCTTACAAGACATTCCCCCACTCCTGCATCCATTTTGATGCAGAATACCTAAAGAAAGAGGACTATTACTAATCTAAAACGTCGCCAGCGCAGTAGATTCCTCCCATATCGTAACGGGCATATTGAACTTGTCTTCAAAAAGTCGAACATTTCTTTCCTTCCACAAACTCCAAATCATTGCCAAACTCGCGACCATCCAATGACATCCCTACTTTGAGCCTAACAATTTCCAAAATGAGCACAAACTGAACTGAACAGGCTGCTCGTTGATCTTGCGGAATATAGAGAAATGTCTCATCCACCGAGCCCATACTAAGTTGGAACAAGGACATCTCCAAAACAAATGCTCAATGGATTTGCTATCTTGCTTACAGAGAGGACAACAAGAAGGGCAGAGGTAATGATTTGGTAAACGTTTTTGAAGCAACTCCCCCGTATTCCTTAGAACGATTCCCAAGCAAAGAATTTAACTTTAGATGGAATAGGGGCCTTCCAAATCTCTGATAGAAGCTTAGAGTGAACAATCGTTGGAGAATCAAATAATAAGGAGAAAAAGGATTTTGTAGAAAATTCTTTGCTCGACTCATTGAACCACACAATTCGATCATTTATATTCTACAAGACACAATCTTGCAACAATGGCGACAAAGCTTCCTCCTCCTCGATGCACCTTGGACCTTTAGACACCCTTAAATGAAGATTCCATTGGATATGAGTGGACTCTTCGAATGGGCCACTAAAATGGGAGACAGGGCAATGATGACTCCAAGATTGACTATACAGCCTTGGAAAAAGAACTGCAAAAGCCTTGGTCCCCCACCAGACGTCCTCCCAAAATCGAATTGCATCTCCTCTACCTACTCGAAGTCTTGTGAAGGTGGCACAACAATGATTCAATGAGTGGATAAACTTCCAAGGAGTTATAAATGTAGCATTCTTACTGATCTCGACATCTCTACCATTAATATTGAGCCCATGTCTACTTTTAATCACTCTAACCCAAAGCTGCTCTTGCTCTCTAAGAAATCTCCAGAGCCATTTTCCCACCAAAGCTTTATTCCTTGCTACTATGTTGCCAATTCCTAAGCCTCTAATTCCTTCCTTAGCTGCACTTGATTCCACTTCACAATATGAGACCCATGACCCTCACCCGCCCCCTCCCACAAAAAGCTCCTCATCAAACCCATGAACCATGACTCTCATTCCTAATTTTAATGAAGAGACCCATGTAGCAAGAAGGATCTCCAACCTTTCTAGGACTTTCTTTGGCCTATTCTCCTTATTTTGAATTATTCTCTTGTTCCCTTCTTTCCACATAGCATAAATAATAGCAAAGAAAACACATCTCCAATATTTCTTTTTTCAGGTGTTGATGTTGCAAAAATCCGAAAGATGTTCTTGATCTAGAAGTTCCATCTAAGGATATTTCTCCCTCCACTTGCTCATGCTCATTTGGCGAAGTTGCATCTCTAGAAGTTGTGATTCATGTTCTCGATTGCTCCTCTACAAAGGCAACACCATTATGGTGGGAGGGTTATAAAAAGAAGATTTTTTTACACATTGAACTTTTTTAGGAACACCAGCCATGCTAAAGCTCTACTTGGGTAGGAATTTTAGGTTTCCATACGAAATCTTCCTTGTCGATCCAACTCGCCTTCCCTTCTTCATTTCCCTTCACAATATATTAATGGAAAGAGCTCACTATAAACTCCCCGAAGGAAGTCCCTAACCACCTCATATGTCCGATCTCTATTGCAGTCAAACTTCTCCAAGATTTTGAAGTAACAAGATCATCTCCTGTTCCTCTTCCTCATTTAGATTTCTTTTGAGCTTGAGATTCCATCCACCCTTGTCCTAACCTACCCTGTTGTTACTTTTTTTGAACTCTAAAACCTTTGCGCATACAAACTTGATGCCCTGTATAGTTTTGGAAATTGTTCTCGAACAGTATTGGCTCCAAACCATTTGTCCTTCTAGATCCTTATTTCTTCTCCATCTCCTAGCTTCTATGTGATGTGATCTTTAAAATTTCTATTGATTGAATAGATGAATTTCCACATGCCTTTGTAGGTAGTTCTTAAATCCAGATCTACTTCCCTGCCTTCACCTTTTCTTCCATGTAAACTCTTTATTATTTTTCTCCAATTTTATTCCTTTCCTTGTTCCATTTCCACACTATTTTCCAGCCCCCATATTCCTACCTTCAGTGTTGCCAACCCTCAATCCTCCCTTTGCTATGTTCAACTTAACCTTTTTTCATCTTACTAGATTATTAATATAATTTTCTTCTTCCATTTCTAAAGAAATTCTCATAATCTTCTTGATTTCCTTAGCTATTTTCTTAGGTAGTCTTAAAACAAAAAGATTGTAAGCCGGTATGGCCTCAAGCACGGTCTTCGACGACAACAATTTTCCTCCCCTTGATAAATAACTCCTTTGCCATCCTTCTAACTTCCTTTTGACTGCCTGTAGCATAGGATCCCAGAAGGATGTTACTAAGACTTTCTCCAAGGTAAAGACCTAAATACTACAATGGCCATTGTCTCCCCCCTCCCCCACCCCCCAC
>JAJIYU010005937.1:0-21592 GCA_030144865.1 Tinospora cordifolia | reverse complement strand
TGTAAATCAATTACTTGAAAAATAGAAGGAAGGGGTGAACACATAGCCCAGTGGATCTTTCTAAACATCTAAATCATTATTTCAATTCAAACAAACCAAGCATATCAAACAATTTTGTACATTAGGCGATTCAAACAGATTTCTTATTTATGGTTGACATGCGGATTGAAAGAGTTTAATCTCTGTGTTCTACATCGTAGGAGAGAGAATAACAAACGGAAACTCAAACCCCAATATCTATGAAGTGGGATCACTCTTGAAAACCCAGTTCAAAATCGTCAATGGTAAACCGGCAAGCCGGGTCGGGGGGTGGAACACACACGATGACACTATACAGTCCATCATCGCGCTGGTACATGGATTGAATCATTATTTAATCTTTTCTTAGTGATAAAACACACAATATCGGATTAAACCATCGATGCAATATATACAAAACATGAATCATTAAATATTTATTTATGGCACAATTCATATATAACATGCATCAATATTCTTAATTTCTAAACATGTATAACATGTATATTCATGGCACATCAAATAAATAAAACTTGCATATTAAAACATATATTCAATCAATCATCTTCAAAATGTCATCACACATGCAAGACTTATTTAAATTAAAATAAAGAAGTAGAAGTTAGAAGTCACTTCTACTTTAAATACGTCTCTCTACACACCTTTGAAATCCGGCAGAGTTCCGTTACTTCAAGGCTTCCAAACACTCAAGAACTCTCAAGAATACTCAAGAATAGTTCAAGATTACTCAAGAACTGAGGGGATTACCAAGAAGAAGGCTAGAGAGAGTCAAGAGGGACTAGTATGCTCTTGATTTGGGATGAACACATTGTGAGCATTAGGGGTCCTTTATATAGAGTTCAAAATAGTGTAGAATGGTAAGTTTTTGGTGTTCTCCTTGTAGGAAACTTGCCAATTATTCAAAATTTCGTGCCCCCCAAGCATAGAAAAATAGCAAGTGCATTGGAATAATTTTTGGAATTTAGAAACATTTTTTTCACATTTTTTTGAATTTTTAGTGATTTTCTCGATTTTAATCGGAGCCTCGAATCACAGCCGATAGATTATTCTCGATCGCAGCACTTAGATCATGGTTAAGATTTACAAAATCGCTGTGGGTCGTCGGATTGTGCATTGGATCTTCCTTGATCGCAGCACACGATTCGCAATTGACTGAGCGCCTTAGATCTGGATCGTTGATAATCCTCGATCGCGGTGTGCGGATCTCGTTCGTGATCAACGAAACTATTCTAGACCGTTCGATCTTCCTTGATCGCTGTACTATCGCGATTAACGAATGCGCCTTCTATCTGGATCGTTTGATGAACCTCGAGTGAAGCATTGGTTCGCGATTGATCGAAGATGTCTCAAATCTGGGCCATCAGATTGTCCTCGAGCGTTGTACGTTCACGATTTTCGAATCCGCCTGCGTTGTGAGCCGTTGGATCTGATGGATCGATCATGGCCGTTGGATCACGCTGATCTGGTGCATCCGGGTGCTGGTTTGGCTTTGATCTCGTTCGTTGGATCGGACAGATCGTTTGTGGATCGTTGGATCTCTGTGATTTGGTGCATCCAGGCGCTGGTTTAATTTTTGATCTTGTTCGTTGGATCATAGATTGTGTGGATTATGTATTTCTGGTCGTTGGATCACGATTAATTTTTGATACTGTTGTTGTTGTGGGGTTCGGACTTTAGTTGGGTAGAACCTCGCCAAGTGTCCTGGTTGGTTGCAATAATAACATAGGCTTTGTTGTCTTGCCTGCTCCTTTCATTCTTCTTTATTTGGCCTTGTTTGCTGTGGGGCCTGGCTTGGGATGCCCTGTTTCCACCATTTTGCTAGTGAAAATTTTGTCTCTTCAGAGGCCCATGATGATCCCTGCCATTTGTTTGCCTCTTGTTTCGGTTCCTTATTCTCTGTTCGAAATTCAACTCTTGCTCTAAGGTCAACGCCCTGTCTACAGTTGCTCGATATGTCTTTGGGCATGTTATCTTTGTTAATTTTCGGATCTCAATCTTGAGACCCTGAGTGAAGCGATTGACCTTCTTCTTCTCTTCACTAATTAGTTTAGGTGAAAACATGGCCAATTTAATAAATTGGGTTTCAAACTCGGCCACCGTCAGATCTCTCTGTTTTAATTGAACAAAGTCCTCTTGCATCTTCGTCAATGTTGCTTCAGGGAAAAATTTCTCATAAAATATTTTCCTAAAATCTTCCCAGTTCATTTTGTTAACATTAATGTTTGGATCTGCTTTAACCATACGCCACTAGCTTCTAGCCGGTCCCTTGAATTGATGGGTAGCCAACACTACTCTACTTGGACCCGTTACTCGCAATACATCTAGGTGTTCTTCTAATTCCTGGTACCAATGATCAACTGCTAAGTTATCACTAGTACATCAAATTGTGATGGTTGAAGCTTCTTTAATTCTAGCATCATCTTTCTGTGTTCACTATCTTCCAGATTCTCAGATTCTTCCTGATGAGCTAGAACTTCGAGCATTGGTACTGGTACTAGTTGCTGCACCAGGATAGGTTCCTGGATCTGTGGTTGTGGTGCCACCTGAGGCGTTATCCGAGGTAGGGCCCTCTCGATTTGTTCTATGACCCTCCTTGTGACTTCTAATATCATATTTTCCATCTGGGTCTCAACTACGTTAATTGGTACTTCTTAACCTCGAGAATCAGTCTCATCATATGTTGTTGCCTTGGTAGCATATCTTCTGGGTCTGGCTATTTATCTACAAATTAAGTTGTTTGAGTACTAGTGTCCACAGTTTTGCCTTGTCGTACTATCATGACTCTAGATTCAGATTTCTAGGTTCTCAATTTGTCCAGTGGCCTAATAGTTTATTATTCTAAGTTCTTTTTATTTTTGGGTATAGGATTTGGTCTCATACATGCATATTCAAACAGTAAGATCATCATACATTCAATCATTCGATCATAGAAGTTCATGTTAGCATAATAAAATTCTAGGCTTCCACCTATGCCTCCAAGTTCGTGTTTCCTATACCACTCTTTCCCATCAACATAGAATTTCACCCAGAGATTTCACTACACCTAATCAATTTTACAAATTTATCGATTTCTAAGGCTTCCCAAGCCCCACTATACTTGACTGTCCCATACCAAACAAGCATAGGAAAACAAGTTTGTCCAAAGCCACTGATCATTCACCAAACATGTTCCGTCATTCTTCGAGTTCAGGATTCTTTCATAGCCCCGAATTCTTATGTGTCCCATACCACATAGAAAACCAATGATACGAGATCTTCCGGTCTCATGCCATGACCAAACAAGTGTTCATTTTTTACACATTTCAAGTCTCTAACTTATATCCTAAAAGTTTATTCATGATTCACTATGCCACCCTTGGCAACCCCCAAGTCTCTATTTAAGGTCTCTTTCCTAGACCTAGGTTCTCAAATCCTCGTTGAAGGGTCTTTATGCAGAACTGACAACTTTCTTCTGTCCACGATACCACCTTTGGCATCTCCTTTGGACTATGGTAAATTCCTAGCTCGTAGTTTCCACATCCTAGTTTTCTTTCGTAAGAAAATAAGTATGTTCTTCAAATCCAACTACGCATATGAGCTGGTAGGACAACCTCCAGATCGGACGGTGAGACCAAAGTCTACTTAGCAACCGTGCTTTCTAGAATGGGATAACCCATCTCTCTTTTAATGTTTAACTTTACTCGGGACAAGGCTTACCTACTATCAGCTCAACTCGTAATCTTTGTATCTAAATAAAACAATTGAAAAACATATGTTCCTTTTTTAAAAATAGTTTTTCAAAACAATTTTAATTTTCAAAATATGAGGTAAGGCTTTCTATTCAAATTAAAGGTCTTACTTGACCGGTCAATTCTTTCTAATCCTTGCCCAAGGCATCTACAGCCTAGACTTTGATATCACCTTTGTAACACGCCGCCTCCCGGGCCCCGAGCCATGTCATCCCATGGTATCTTACTTTGGGCCACCTGGGAGGTGGGCCCGTGTTTCGTTATCCTTATTCCATTTCTTTTCCATATTCACGAAATAACATGTTTACATTAATCTATGTACAAAAAAAAAATTATGATGCGATGAAATAAAATAGATACTTTATTATTCAATAGAAAATCTAAGGGATTACAATGAGATGAAAAATAATTGAATTTGAGCCCACATGCCTTACAATGAATAAAGACTCCTACATATTACATGACCCTCATGCCTCCTTGCTAATTAATTTCTTGAAATATTAAAATAAGGGGTGAGTTATAAAGCCCAATGAATCATCTCAAATATTTAATTCATTATTTCGACAAAATAAAACATGCATAGTAAACACTTACAAGGAATTAGATGATTAAACTAATTTATTATTTTTGTTTTCATTAAAAATAGAAATGATACCCCCCAGCATTCCATCCCTAGGGAAAGATCTACTATACTGAGCTCAGACCCATTGGAGTGAGGTAGGATCAAATCCGAACCCTTTATTTCCTCACAAACCCTGATTGGAATGCTCACGGTGCAAATTCGACCTCGTGCTGGTACGTGGTTAAAATCTCTAATTAATCTTTTATTAATTGTAAGAGCATAACAAATAACTATAAAAGAACAATTTAAACATTCCAACGGTGTAAAAGATCAACATAGAAAAATGACTTTAGATTTCTGATGTAGAAGATTCTATAAGACGCAACTACAGAGCATACTCTCTCAGTCATGAACAATATAATAATTTAAATAGACTAATTAAAAGACATATAAAAGAAAATAAACTAACCACACAAACAGACATTATTTGAATCAAAATAATAAATTAAAAGATGAGAGTCATTTAACCTTGAGATCGCTTCCTAAATTTCTTTTAGATCTTTTCACCAAGATTTGTGTAGCACTTCGTTGCTAATACTTCGTAGGCTATTTAGAACAACTTTAAGAGAAAAGGGGCCAAAGATGCCAATAACGAGGCAGAGGGAAAACAAAAAGGAGTATTATTCTTGTTTTTGCTAAGAAGAATAAAATGAGGGGGGACAGAGGAATTTATATTGAGTCTCAGAAGGTTAATTTCGTAATATTTTACTTTCCTATTGTAGAAAGTTTCCTTTTTTTACTTGGTTGGGGCAACTATAGGTTTAGGGTTAGAAATTAGAGTTTTTTTGTAATTTTTTCAAGAGTTTTTGGACTTTTTTTTTGGCATTTTTTTTCCAATTTTCTTTTATTTCAATTTTTTTATATAACAGCGCACACAGGGTGTGTGCAGGCCCATACACAGCTCAGTGTGCCTAGCATGGGCCTTGGGCCCATGCGCCCAAAAGTTTATATATATATATACATTTTTTTCTAAATACATCTAACCATGTTTTTGTACTTAACAATTTAAATAAGTTTACATATATATTTTCACACACACATGCGCACACACACACACATATAAGTTTCAAAAATATTCTGCTAAATATATTATTCAAAATATTATTTTCTTATACTAAATATTTTAATAGTGAAGACTATTATAATGATGAAGAATATTATGCATTACTATACGCCTAGTATTAATTAATGCATATACATATATACTTCTACACCAATTAATTAATTAATCAATTAATTACATATTTCTTCATTAATCAATTCAAGGCAATATGTTATATATATGCACCAATTAATAAAATGTTACATATATAAGCACAAATTAATATATATACATGTGTTTATACCAATTAAATCACATTTATATATACAAAAATAATTTAGAGTATTACAATAGGTCTGTGAAATGGGCACCCAAGGGAGGGCTTTGTTTGTAGACCTTGGGATCAGTAGCTCTTCCACCAACTTACTACAGCGAGCAAATTAGTGAGGAGGCCTTTAGGTGCTATTAGTAGCAAATGAAGAGCAAATGTAGCAAATGCAACAAATGACGTTGTAGATGAGGGCTCAAATGCGGATGCAATGCCACAAATATCATAGATTGGGCCAATTGTATCATATAGGATATAGGATTTTTGTACTCTTTTCTATCACATTTTTTTATGTGTTTATTGTTTTTTTATATATGTATTTGACATTTTTTGTATTTTTCAAAAATTCTTTACTGATGGAATTAATAAAATAAATAATTTTTTAAATTTAAATTTATTTATTCCTTTATAAATTTCATTGGTAATTTAATATTGTAAATAGATTTTGCAAATGAAATTAGTTAGTATATAAAAAATCCATTGCAAAATCCATCAATATTATTTAAATTAGATGAAATTTATCTACAATATTAGAGACTAAAAGTTCGTCATACATATGACAAATTAACAACAAAAATTTTGTTATATATATGTGCATTTTTTTTAAATACATCTAACTATATGTTTTTATACCTAACAATTTAAATAAGTTTACATATATATTTTCACACACACACACACACATATATTTAAGTTTCAAAAATATTATATTAAATATATTATTCAAAATACTATTTTCTTATACTAAATATTTTAATAGCGAAGACTATTATAATGATAAAAAATATTATGCATTACTACACGCCTAGTATTAATTAATGCATATACATATATATACTTCTACGTCAATCAATTAATTGCATATTTCTTTATAAATCAATTCAAGATAATATGTCAAATATATATATACACACACTCACATGTCTCTATACCAATTAAATCACATTCATAATACAAAAATAATTTGGGGTATTACAATAGATCTATGAAATGGGCACCTAAGGGAGGGCTTTTTTTGTAGACCTTGGGGTGAGTAGCTCTTCCACCAACTTACTACCTCGAGCAAATTAGTTAAGAGGAGTTTAGGTGCTATTAGTAGCAAATGAAAGAGCAAATGTAGCAAATGCAACAAATGATGTTATAGATGGGGGCTCAAATGGGGATGCAATACCACAAATATCATAGATTGGGCCAATTGTATCATATAGGATTTTTGTACTCTTTTCTATCACATTTTTTATGTGTTTATTCTTTTTTTATATATGTATTTGACATTTTTTGTATTTTTCAAATATTCTTTACTGATGGAATTAATAAAATAAATAATTTTTTAAATTTAAATTTATTTATTCCTTTATAAATTTCATTGGTAATTTAATATTGTCAATAGATTTTGCAAATGAAATTAGCTAGTATATAAACATCCATTGCAAAATCCATCAATATTATTTATCTACAATATTAGAGACTAAAAGTTCGTCATACATATGACAAATTAACAACAAAAATTTTGTTGGTGAATGTCAACAGATTCCTATATCCATTGTTAAATGAATTACCAACGAGTATTTTCATGACCTTAATTTTACATCAACAATCTATTAATAATAAATATCACTGTGACATATAATAAATAGTCATAACATTTTCGTTTCTAGCCATTTAAAATAACTAATTACGGTGACTTAGTAAACCACGCAAAATGTTATGACCATGTGAAAGAACTAACTTGATGACTTAATTATGCGCAGTTTGTTATTTTAATTGGTCATAACTTTCTCTTTTAAATTCTAATTTAAGCAATTCAAGATGAATTGTAAAGATGATAAAAAACCTTGGCTGAGTATCTTGAATCACTTAAATTAAAATTAAATAATAAATTTATAGCTATTTGAAAAAATTAACTGTTTGATTAGATATTTAAATGATCATAACATTTTCATTTCAAAGCCAATTTGAGTGATTTTAGATGTGTTGGAAAAATAGTTTTATTTTCTTTTCTAATGCATCTTGATTTACGTAATCAGAATTAAAATGATAAAGTTATGACTATTTAAAATAACTAAGCATGTAGTTACTTAATTAATCGCACAGTAAACGACTTCAAATTGTCATAGGGTTAATTAAGTTGTCACACGATTAGTGATTTCAAATGGTTATAACTTTTTCGTAAAAACTCCTATTTGAGCAATTTAAGATGCATTAGAAATGTATTTTTATCATCCTTTTAACACATCTTGAATTTGCTTAAATTGGAGTTAAAACAAAAAGTTATAATCATTTAAAATAACAAATTGTGTGGTTAATTAAGTACTAACCCCATAATTAATTACTCTAAATGATCATAATTTTTTATTTTAATTCCAATTTAAGCTATTAATGACACGTGAAAATATTTTTTCTATTTTTCTTGCATTGCATTTTAAATTATTTAAATGAAAGTTAAAATAAAGATGTTATGTCCATTTAGATATTTTATTACTAATTTATATATAAAAGAGGTAAAATTAAAAATACTTTTTTTTTTTAATTTAATGGATTGATTAGACGAAGACCTCTGCTCTAATTTTAAAAATTACAATATCTCTATTCCAATTCTTAAATATGAAGAACCACCCAATCCCAAAAAAATCTCCAAACATCGAAGATAAAGCCCGTCATTTTAAGTTCCTGTGACGAAGTAAACGAGGATCATATTCCACGTCTAAAATAGATCATTAAGCACGTGTTGAGCGTGTTCTGTAAAATTTTTTAAGAATAAGATGACCGCAAATGGGCGGATCCATTAGAATAAAAGCAAGAATGACGTTGGAAGCAAATAAAAAATAAAAAATAAAAAGAATAACGCACGTTACCCACGCACTGTTCCTTGAACTACACTTAGGCAAGTTTCCACTAGACCAATCAAGACGGCGTCAGAAGTCAATAGCTTCCTTGAACAGGGTCAATGACCCAGTCTGAATTTGTGATCCGGCATTTGGAGCCTTCAAATAATGAGTGCCGCTAAATAATTTTTTTTTCTAAGTAATTATTTCAGTAGTTATCTAACTTTTTTATTTTATTGTATGCTTGACATAAAAGTAATTAATTCAGCTAGTGATAGTATCTACTATTAGATATTTTGGCTTGTCCATCTCTTAAAAAAAAATTTAAATGTTATAAATAAATATATTGAATATATTTGTAATCTTTTAATATTTGATTTCTTGCAATCTCTAAATTACATGATATTTAAATTAATAAGATTATTTAAATATTTATAATTATGTTTATTATATTATTTAATGGTTATGTAACTCTTGCATCAAAAAATTTATATAAAAAAGTCTTATATCTTATACAAAGAGATTTTTCTCTAAATTTTTTTTTCTTCTTAGTAGTCTTGAGTAATTTTCTTTTTATCTATTTAAATTGTCTTATAATTTTTAATTAATTCTAGTTAAGATTGCAACACTGGATATAATTTTTTTAATTAGTGAAAAAAGAATGTTTAATAAAGTATAACAACAAGAAGTGATAACAATCACTTGATCTTTTAAAAACTGATTAAGGAGGAATCACCTTTTTCTTTTAACCAAGTTTTCATGTACTTGTGTTAACATCTATTATATTAAAATATGTAGGTAATTAAATAGGCATGCCTCTCTATAAGCATGTGGGTTAATAATAATAATAATAATATCTCAGGTCATCGGAGTCTACAGCCGTGCTAATTCAACCATGTGGTACAAAGAACATTTTAAAAAAGTCACTTGCAAACTTTCTGTGTGGCCTACTTCCTCGGAAATTCCTGGAGTCCGATCCGTCAAAATTGGCGCGTAAAGTGCAGTAGCGTCAAGTGTCGCCTTTTCATTGGGAAACTGGTCTCTGTACCATTTCTTATGGTCGATTCTTCTCAGCTTCCGTCAGAGCGCTCGCGACGGCCTTCTCCACCTGTACGGCTTCAACCTTAAACATAGTAGATGGACGGGCTTAGGAAACCTGGAGTGACCAACCACAACTCTTCTCTAGGGCGCCACGTATAGAAGCTCGCATAAACGTTTATGAGAGAAATTTAACCGTAGCATATAGTTAATTAATGAATTTAAGGTTCATATAAATATATTTAAAATAAATTAGATATAATTAAATATTACTAAATTTTAAGTTATCAATAAATTTAAATAACATATGTAATATAATTATAAATTAATTAATTTATAATTAATATATTAAGAATATGATTTTTTTATTATCATTAAATATTTTAATTTAATTTAATTTTAATATATTATATATTTTTATTGATAAGTTTCATAAAAAATAATTTAAAAAATTAATTACAATTACTTAAATATATTATATAAAAAGTTAAATAAGATGGGAATGTAATACGACTAGGAAGATACGAGTAATACGTTTTATGGCGTAACTCATCTATAAAACAGCGATATAAATTGTTTCTCCATTCTTAATTTTATTTTTCGCTTTATATATTTTGAAAGTGAAATTTACTAACCTTGGATTGGAACGTAAAAATCGCATGAAACTCATTTGGAGAGAATACAGTGCGAATCGCTCTGGGTTTTAGATCCATATGCTTCAAGCATCGAAGAACGCTGATCGTGGAATCATTAGGAGAAATTGTTGTTGCGACTCGAAATCTCATTTCAAACCCATCTTCATCCTCTATCAATTTCTTCTCAAGCTCGTATTTCCTCTTCTGCAACTCATCTTTCATGCTCTTCAGTTCTTCAATCCGCAGAGTCGCCATTTTGACTATTGAGTTCTTATCGATCTGAATGAATGAGCAAACAAGAACAGCGGGGACAAAAAAAGAAAAAGTAAAACTAAGATGACTGGAAATGTATCTTCAGTTGCTACAATTGATTTTATTCAGATCATGCTACATTCCTGACAAGGGACTTCGACAGATCAGTAATTAAATTGTGTCGATTAAAAAATTTAGTAGGCTAATAAAAATTAGATCAGGAATTGATCAATTAATATATATTAGAAACAAGAAAGGAGATCGAAGAAATTAAACCTTGGTACGAGGGGGTAAAATGGAATGCAAAGCGGCGTAATGTTCTCGCTGCTTATCACGTCTGAATCGCTCGTTTATCATGTGACGGTAACACCGATCTCTCTCTGCGTCAATGCTTGTTTTCTTCATAGTATGAATCGCTCTCAAGAATCCAAGCATTCTCTTGTTCATATTCTGATGAGAATTAATAACCGGTGAAATCTCGGAATCGCGTGGTCTCGAGTATCTGGAAAAGGCGCTTTGCCTCACATCTGGGAGTGGCTCAGGCCAGAGGATGATATCTTCAAGCGAGAACGAAGCATTCTCCATGAATGTATCTACTACAGTACTACGGTTACGCTCGCTCGCTCGCGCCCTTTATTCCCTGGAACTTCGAAACTTCCTAGGTTACAACGGCTACTCTATAACAATCAGAATTATAGGTATTATATTGTACGATACAGGAAGGGCAGGTAGCAGCTGAGGTCACGAGAAAAGGATTGGCATGTGGTCAATTAAAGTTGATTTCGCAGATGCATAAATATGTGTGTCAGGGGAAGAAAAGGTCAGGAGTAGCAAGGATGGCGGGCACCACGCGCAAACCCAAGACGACACGGTTGATCCCATACTCTTTTTCATAAATTAAACTTTATAACATATATTATAAATATTATATATGTAATATATTAAAAAATATTCTTAAATTTATCAATCCTTGTGATAATAATTGGATAGTAAATATTAATAACTCTCTGTATATTTTACAACTGTGTTCATAACTCTTTTATTATTTAACTACAAAAGATGACCATTCATATTTTATAATTTATTTTTATTTATTCTCATGTTTATTTTTATCATTAGATCATTATAACAAATACATTTTTTACCTCTATAACTAATGGATGAGAAAATGTTTAATAACTCAAAATTTTTTAAGAAATTTTTCTCTCTTATTTTCTTGTGTTCTTTTTGAGTTTTTCAATTTTAAAATTATTTCCTAACACTTTATCAGCAAGATCTTACTTTTTATAAAAAATCTTGAAGATCAAGTTGAAGGTCACAAGAACTTGAAAGGAGAAAGCGTGAAGGTATATTTTATTATAAATTTAATTTGTGCAATTAGTATATATATATATGCATGAATATTTATACATAATCTTATTCACTATAAATTATATAATATTACTGACTAAGAAAGTATGCTCTAACTTACTTCTTGTACAATCTTATATATATAAAATTAAAAATCAAAATGTGACAAATAAATAAATTTATTTAATATATTATCAATTAATAATGTTTTATTCTTGAATTTTTATAATACAAATAGTACTATAAGTTTGAGTTCATAGTAGGTAAGTTTTGTCCTAAGTAAAGCTAAATATGAAAGGGTGACGAGTTACCTCATTTTAAGAGGTTGGTTATTTTAAAATGACTCTATCTCATCACCCTTTTTTAGAGGTTTTCATATCAATTCATTCAAGTAGTCTATTTTGATTGAAATATTAAGATGTAATGTAACACCTCAAAAATTTGTACAAAAATTCAATAAACAAAATTAAATAAATTGATTGTTGAGAATTTTATAAAAATTTTGGTGCAAATTTAATTTATATTTCAACATAGGAAAAGGTAGCCCAAATGAGAAATATAAACAAAGGAAAATAGATAAAAAAGTATTCTGCATCGAGCTACTGTGGTTGTGCCAAAAAATCGAGAAAATGAATTATGTGCATAACTACCATGGTAACCAATTTCGCTAAAATGGTAATGCGACTAAAATCCAAAAAAATAAATCAAGAATTTGCACGAAAAAAGCCCCCCAAAACCGTAATTCACAACTTGCTAATTCTTGTGCGTGGAAAACACGAAAAATGGGAGAATGAGCAAGTTTTCTACATTGAGAATACCCAAACTTGTCAATTCCTACGTATTAGAACTCTATATAAAGCCTATTACCTCTCCTCATTCTTTTCGTCACAACAAGAACTGGACAAATCCCTTCTTGTTCTCTCTACCTCCTCCTTAGCATCTTTTCTTTCTTTGGCTATTCTAAATAACAATTAGAGAAATAGGAAGGTGGAGTAACAAAGTTTTACACATATTCTGTGCTAGAAGGAGATACAATAGAGGGAATCAAAGAATTTAGCGATTGAGGTAGATATGATTTTTGGTTTTAATTTATTATTTTGATTGAAATAGGATTTGCATGTGTGTTATGCCTTGAATGTCTATGATCTATCAATAAACATGTCATGTAGAATTTGAATGCTTAGAATCTCATGAATAATGATGCATGATCTACGATGTTATTATGTTCCATGCTATGATGTTACCATGCTTACTGTTTAAATTTATGTTTATATTCAGTTTACATCAATACAAGAAAAAAGTATTTTATAGCTTGGTAAAAATGCTATTATATGTTATAGATAGCACTTTTGGGTGCGCTATGACAGCCCATGCTATCAAAAGTTCCCCACTCTCACTGTGCTCGGGAGACACTATCCAAGTTTAATAGCGTTTATAAAATGCTATGGAAATCAGATTTTATAGCGTTTATAAAACGCTATGGAAATTCAGGTTTTATAAATGCTTGCATAGCAGTATAGGATATATAGCATTTGTAAAATGCTATGACATTTCAAGTTTTATAGTGTTTATAAAACGCTATGTAACATGATATATAATGTTTGTAAATCATCATGGTACACATTTGATAGTGTTTATCAACATTGCAGTGTACATAACATCATGTTTTATTTATACACATTAACATTTTATAAATGCTATTAATAATTATTTTATATATAAAGTAAAAATATCATTTTTATGATATTTATTAGTGTTTTGCATTTAAAAATATTAAATACTACTGTCAAATAATAAAAGGGCTAAAAGTTTAGCTTGAACACTGTAATTTTATTAAAAAATATTAATTGTTGGAAAATTACAAGTCATTTGTTTGAGGTGTTTAGTAACACTCTCAAATTTGTACAAAAAAAAGGACAGTGAGAATGAGATAACATTTGGTATGAACAACATATTACATTTAGATTTTGACGATGAATGGTCAAGTATAGTTTTCCTTCTCAGTCCATTTCTTCTCATTTTTGGGTCTCCAACAAGTGAACTCCAATAAGACTGCTTTCCATGACTGTTTTTTGTTTCACATATAAAAAAAGGAAATTCAATGAGACTATACTTACTCATGCTGTTGCCAAAGATAGTAATAATACACACATAAAACAAAGGGAATTTCCAATAAGATGATATACATTACATATTTTCATTAGAGAAACATATTTACTAAGTGAGTGCACTACTGACGGAGCCAATGTTGTAGTTTGAGTTGAAACATTATTCTTTGCAGCGCTTTCCTTCTAGTTAGTCCACTTATCTAAGATCTGCATTCTGCTCAACTATTGCAAGAGTCAAGGGAAACAATTCACATTGAAAACAATTCAAATCTTTATCAGACACCCAAAATGGATACGAAATTTGAAAACAATTCAAATCACTGTTGCATCATCTAAAACTTGAACAAACAGTCTTCCTAAGACACTCCATAGCACACAACGTGCTTCCATGTCACCCAAAACAAATGGAATGATATTAAGAAGAGCTTGCAACAATGACAAATATATATAGAGATTGGAACACCCTATATGTTACTTGTGATGAAAAAGACACTTTTGTAATGATAATACATAATGAAAATGAAAGCTTTGCAAATTTAAGATACCTTGTGTAATTTCAGCAACCATATTGGCACATCAGTAATCATATTTGCAATTAGGACCATGACTGTTACACAAGAGTTGGATACTTGACATGGCGTCATGAAGGAAGAGGAGCTTTTAGAGAAAAATTCAAATAATTTCTGTGCAACTTCATTTTCAACTTGAGGGGTAGATTATTCATGGCATAACATTCTCTTAACCAAATTTTCATGTGATCTTCTCTAGCAACCATCAAGTAGAACATTGTATTTTTTTTTCATTAGCATCCAATAAAGGAGAAGGGGATCTTAATCCTAAAAGGCATTCAAGAACAACATCAAATTCAATGAAATTTTCACCAATTCAAAAGTTAGCTGCAAAAGTTCCTTACTTGAAGAGATTGCTTTTGAATAATTTTCAATAACAGAGAGTGCTTCTATCACTTGAAGAATCATATCAAGAATTGAGAACTTGGAGTAGAATATGACTCTTAGATTAAATACACAGAAAGAAAGAGATCAGAGCACAACACCTTAATGCAAAATGCTATTTGCATCAATAAACTAAGAAACGAAGTACATAAGAAGATTTGGAGTCAAATCTTAGCATAATAAACAATACCTTTCAGGTATCCTTTGGTTGGATAATTTTCCCATCTCACATGACATCAGATTAACCAAAAGCCTAACTAAACCCAACTTTTCCATGGGTGAAAGAGGGGCTTGTGCTACTTCTTGCTTGTCTATGATGACCAGCAACAAACCAAGGCTCTATGTAGGTCATGACCCATGTTTCATGGCCCATTCCAAATAGAATCAAATCAATAACAACAAGAAATAGGCTGTACATAACCATTCCAAATCAACAAACGTGACAATAACTGAGAAGAGAGACCAAATTATTAGGTTTTAAACTTCACATCCATAATTAGTGATTACTCATTGGAACAAAAGAGCATGAGGAATATAAAAGCAATTAGTGCAGGAGCCTTAAGTAAGGCCAGCCTGGTAGGACACCATAGTAGGAATCAACACCACCGAATTACGACTCTTCTCAGATTTCACAAGTTTTCCACTATTCAAATTACAAAATCATATAATGTACAATCTAGTATCAACGTAGCAGTTGACAAATAGAAAAGCAATAAATGATCCTTATCATTGAAGGGGTAGTAGTTCTGCACCTGTTACATGGTAATTAAGGTGTAAAACTAATCTAAAGATATCAAGTTTTTCAAAGTAATATCATAAAATTTAGAAATACCAAGCATGAATTCTGAATAGGAAGTGCAGGTAATAGCGCTCTGACATATTGGCATCCCTACAATAAAAAGGCCTACATCAGCAATACCACCATCAATAATTCAAAACTACGATACAACTAAAACTATCTCAAAATTAAATATCAAAGTAAATAAAATTTATTTCAACCTCCGACTTCTACCGAGTTGATTGATATCATCAGATTCATAATCCAAATAATACCATCAAACAACCAGAAGAACCCAAAATCTAAACCTCAAATGCCAAAAAAGTCCCAGTCTATCAACTAATTCCTTCTCCAAAAAGATGAGATAGACACAATAGGCAAGCAGAGGAGATTATCATAATTGATGTGCACATCTTTAAAAGAAACTTCAAATGCATAACATTCAATGACACCCTCAAAACATGAATAACATACAAAACATCCAAAAAACAAACCTTAGATAAAGGAGATGCTCTAATCAAAATATAACTTGGGAGAAAAGGATGGACAACTTAAGCAACAATTAGTTCCTATACATCTGATATTTACTTTGCTTGGTGAGAATGGACAAGTTTAGTTGACTGTTAATTGAAATGTTTGGTTCATGGACAGAAATTATGGTTTGGAACTTTCATAACATTCCATGCCACTAAATCAACTGGATGTCGCTTGTTCTCATCATCTTTTTTATTTGTAAAATGTCATCTCAAATTCTCAGACATTTCGAACGACTTAAACATCCTTTTAAACCTTGGTATAATTGGAAAGTATTTTAATACTTTTGTAGGAATCCCTTTTTAATTTTTTTGTGTATGTTTATCCACCAACCATCTAGAAGATCCATATTTCAGACAATTTACCATGTCTTGATTCTCATTTTTAAATAAACAATAGTCATCTTACAAGCATGAATTCTATCACATCCTAAATCAAATGACTTGATCAATTTTTTTTGCCAAAGTATTTCCAAAAGACTATCAAAACCAATATCTGACCACGCATTCAAGACTTTATGCTTGTGCAATACCAAAATGGTTGATAACTTTGTGTATTTCAAAATGGCTAAAGGTGTTTCTGCTTCTTCTAACAAATGTAAATAATCATTATCTAATTTTTCTTCATCTTCTTTTTTAGAGCTTTCGTTCATAGCATGTGTTGCAACATATAAAATAAATATATCTGAAGATTCTCCAAAATGTAAGTTTTCATGCTCAATTAATTGCTCCCCAGTATTAAACCATGTCGTATATGTGGGATCCATTCTTCGTATAACTAAATGCTCATATACAATATCTACATGAGCATGACATATGTTACGACAATCAATACAAGGACATAAAATTTGATCATAATTTCCTGCCATCTCCTTAGCGCTTTTTACAAAGTCTCGAGCACCTTCTTGATATTCCTTAGTGACTCTATCAAATAAAATAATAAAAATATTAAAATAAATCGTATATGAATATTTCTTTACATCACAAAGTGATGGTGTACCTATTACCTGGGGAGATGGACCCACTCTTTATCAATCATGATAAGAACCACTTCTACTCCTTCTACTTTAATCGTGCAAAAAGGTACCAAAACATTTAATACTATATAACATAAACATAATAAATAATTAAACAAAAAAACTAACTCAAAATTCACTTTCACAAATTTGAACCATGGTTCCTTCTTACCTATTATATATATATATATAGCCTAATCTCTAGTATATGCCTAATAAATCTACATTTAGATGGGATCATGAGTAAGATGTATTGTTACATATACAAACACACACACACAGAGGTGTACAAATACAAGTGCTTGCATAGGTATGCATAATATAATATAATATAATATAACATGATAAAAATTAAGATGCATAATATAATATAAGAACACAATACATAACTTTTGACCCCTCCTTCAATTTCAACTACTTCCATTGAGAATACACTCTAATCAGCATTTTTTCAAACATAAGATATTAATTCAGCTAATTTTCATATCAATTACAATGATAATAAACATTACCAAGTCTTGAAGTGCACAATAATATACTTTAGAAGCAAAATTCAAATGTCCATGCACATGCAAACGCCAAAGAGAAAGGTTTAGGTATAAACTATGTATTAAATCTTAATTAACAACGGAGTTCCAGGCTATCAAGTTGTTCGAAGCCATAAATCTAATCAGATCTTTCAAACATAAGATATAATTTTCTTATCTTGCAGTAGTTAACATTAAAGACCTAGAAGATATAGATCTTCTGCAAAGATCCTTTCTTGCACTAGATTAAAAATCCTTTTGTTTCAAATGTAATTTAAGATGTATAAGTGATTCTAACAGAAATATGTAGAATAATGGTAATTTAAGAGATATAATAGATTTTAACAAAAATAATAAATAGTAAAGCCTTTTGTGTAAAATTGGTCACTCAATGAATGCTTGTTGAGGCGAAAGAAGTTTAATTTCCTGCTGCAACCAATAGCTAAAATATGTCAAGCAAAGTGGCAAAGTTCATTCTTTGAACTTTGCTAGAGTTCATAAAAATGTTGTCCATTTGTTTAGACAAAACTAGACAACAGAGCTTACTTTGTTTTACCACCTCTAACATCTAGATCATCTTTTAAGAAGAAAATTAATCATACACCTTTTTGTTGAAAAAATTTTATGAAGCAAGGATTTTTTTTCTTTTTTTTTGGCATTTGAGAAAACAAAGAAAAAAAAAAGAAACATTTCGAACTTATAAATGCTTAAAAACACATACATTAATTTTAGCACTAATTGAGAACTTTCAAATTAAATATATAAAAAAGACTTGAAAGTTTCTAAAAAGAAAGAACAAATTTTGAAAATTAATTTAAATGACTGTATGATTTAGCTGCTCAAGTAAGGTTCAATATTGAAGTTCCTGTCAATACAAATATAATGATTGGGAGGCCCATTAACTTTTGTAGAGATTGAATCATCGACCTAAAAGTGATTACTTTTGAAATGTACATAAAACAAACCTAAAAATATATCGTTCCTTAAAATAAGTTTTATATTTGCTAACATTAAAATAAGGAATCTTATTACCATGTTTACCTAAAACATGGAAATAATGAACTGCATATAAAGTAGCAAAGCTCATGATCACATAACCAAAGTAAATAAGAATTTCAATCTTGCCCGTAAGTTACTTAAAACAATGAACTACATATATAGTCATCAACTTGCCTAGCGCTACCCAGCAAACATCAAGTAAATAGAGAATGATTAAATTGCTAATAGAAAAAAATAAAATAAATTTCTAATTCATGATTGCTTTGCGTGCCCAAGCATTAGAGAAGGTTCTAAATAATCAACTCTGAAGAGGATTTCAACAAATCTCTTCTAAGTCAAGAAATAGAACAACCATAGCATCCTAGTGATGAACATATAATTTCATACTAAAAAAGCCACAAGATTCTAAATCATATATTAGGATACTTCCATCTTTGCTAGTGAAAAGAAATAATAGGTAAGTTCCTGTCAATACAACTATAATGATTGGGGCCCATTAAATTTTATAGAGATTGAATCATTGACCTAAAAGTGATTACTTTTGAAATGTACATAAAAAAAACCTAAAAATATATCGTTCCTTAAAATAAGTTTTATATTTACTAACATTAAAATAATGAATCTTATTACCATGTTTACTTAAAACATGGAAATAATGAACTACATATAAAGTAGCAAAGCTCGTGATCACATAACCAAAGTAAATAAGAATTTCAATCTTGCCCGTAAGTTACTTAAAACAATGAACTACTGTAACACCCATTGGGAATCCTACCGGGACTCTTACCCACGTCGTAGGGCCCATGTCATGGCGTGTCACTCACAAGGTACTGTTCCCCCCCCCCCCCCTGGGATTTTATTTCGCCTCCGTGGAGTTTTGAACCCATGACCTAGGGGACAAGTACATTATTCTTGCAACATCCACTACCATTGAGAGCTTAATCGTAGTAGATGTTGCAAGAACAATGTACTTGTCCCCTAGGTCATGGGTTCAAAACTCCACGGAGGCAAAATAAAATCCTGAGGGCGGGGGGCGGGGGGAGCTTAATGGCCTTGCAAGTGACACGCCATGACGTGGGCCTTACGACGTTGGTAAGAGTCCCGGTGGTTGTTATAATAAAAAGGCGCCTTTTTATTGTAACACCCACCAGGAATCCTATCGGGACTCTTACCCACGTCGTAGGGCCCACGTCATGGCGTGTCACTCACAAGGTACTGTCCCCTGCCCCCTGGGGTTTTTCTTTTGCCTCCGCAGAGATTCGAACCTAAGACCTAGGGCTCAAGTACTAGTAGCGGATGATGAAAGAAATAAGTACTTGAGCACTAGGTCTTAGGTTCGAATCTCTGCGGAGGCAAAAGAAAAACCCCAGGGGGCAGGGGACAGTACCTTGTGAGTGACAAGGTAAGAGTCCCGGTAGGATTCCCGATGGGTGTTACAACTACATATATAGTCATCAACTTGCCTAGCACTACCTAGCAAATATCAAGTAAATAGATAAGGATCAAATTGTTAACAGAAAAAAAATAAAATAAAATTCTAATTCATGATTGTTTTGCATGCCCAAGCATTAGAGAAGGTTCCAAATAATCATATCTGAAGAGGATTTCAACAAATCTCTTCTAAGTCAAGAAATAGAACAACCATAGCATCCTAGTGATGAACATATAATTTCATACTAAAAAAGCCACAAGATTCTAAATCATATATTAGGACTCTCCATTGCTAGTGAAAAGAAATAATAGGTAAGTCCAAAGGAAACAACATCTAGAAGTTGATTGCACATTCAAAATCTAATCTATTAAGAAAATATCATAGGTCACGAACTTGAAGGCATTTAGTTTTCAAATGGTTTTTGAACAAACAAGATTGCAAAATTAATCATGTCAAGGACTCAAAGGCAGAACACAAAAAGGCAAACAACTCTAAAGTTTTTAAAATGTTTAACTGATAATTATTGTTACCTTGGGATTGAATCGAAGAACTTTTGCAGTGTTTTGATGGAACAATGCAGCCCTAATTTGTTAGATCGAAACGAAAGAAACAAAAATCTGCATAAGAAGAAACATAACAAAGAAACACAAGTTCGTGTGTAAATTTAATACATTGACGCCTCAAGAATAAAAGAAACAACAGAAGAAACAAAAAATTTAAAACATGAAAAAGAAATCAGCCAAAAAGGAAAAAAAGAGAAAGAAATTTAGACATTTAGACAACAATCTCACTCTCGTCAACAACTATATATTTCACTTCATCTTCGTGGATACAGATGATTTCAAATAACAGCTGTGCCAAAAAAGATGGAACAAAGGAGACTGCAACCAAAAAGAAAAAAATACAAACCGAATAAGAATGAGGAAAGACGCCTTTGTATCAATTTCATATTCCATAATGAAGAACATAAGGCCAAATCTTTCCTTTGTATCAATTTCATATTCGAGAATGAAGAACAAAGGGCCAAAAAGAAAACACTACAACATAGATGATTTTCAGGTAACATTGCACCAAAAAGAAATAAGGGAGAAACAATACTTGAAGAATGACCTGATTTTGTATTTCAGAACGAAGAACGACAGTGCAGAAGATAGAAGACCTAAAGATCAATTGCGCCCAAATTTTATCACAATTCTAGAAAACACTGCGACTAAAAGGAAAAATGTCACACCCGACCCCCGGACCAGACATCATGTTTGTCAATCTGAGGCCCTGGCGTCGGGCGTCGCGCGGCTCCAAGCTCGGCGCGTGGTCTGCCGAGGCACCGGGAGTGCAACAGTTATCATCAATCTTTTCACATACCTCTATACGCGAGGTTTAAATCATT
>JAJIYU010005936.1:0-21539 GCA_030144865.1 Tinospora cordifolia | reverse complement strand
GAATTTCAGTTATTTCTTATACTATTGCCTTATTAAATTCTTAATTTTAAAGTTATGTACGGTTAAATACGATCAAGGCATGAAATGACTGAAATAGAAAGTCAAGTGTGCATCGCTTGTAATGTAACATCGGCCCGGCCCGCCGTTTGGTTTAGTCCACTGTCAAGAAAAATGGTGGATGTGTCCAATGCTTAGACATACGGGGGTTGGGGTGTCACACCTTCATTGTTTCTCCCCTGATTAAATCTGGAGAGAACTTTGCCAACTTCGTAAAATTTCTTTCATATTCGGTTACCGTCAGGTTTCGTTGGCTCAGCCTGACAATTTTCTCGTGAATCTTTCGTAGCGTAGCTTCAGGGAAGAACTTCTCATAGAAACGTTCCTTGAAGTCAGCCTAGCTCATTGTCTTAGTGTTGGTACTCGTCAACGTTCGTTCTATCACGACTCTAGATTCATGTTTCTAGGTTCTCGATCCGTTCAGTGGCCTAAAGTTTTTCTTCTAGGTTCTTCTCATGCATGGGTATCGGATTTGGTTTCAAAGCATAAATAAATAGTACAACATACAGTCACACAGTCACGCTAGCACAACAAAACTCCAAGCTTCCACCTAAGCTTTCAGGTTCAAGTGCCCCATCCCACTCTACCCCTTCCACTTAGGTTTTCACTTAGAATAAAGTCGCACCCAAACAATTTTGCAAATTGTTCGATGACTGTGGTTCCCTAGCCCACTATACCCAACTGCCCCATCCCAATTAAGCATAGGAAAACCCGTTTTTCCATAGTCACTGATCATTCACCATACATGGCCCATCATTCTCTAAATCTAGGCTTACTCCGTACCCCCGAATTCCTATGCATCGCATACTACATAGAAACCAAAAGACACAAAAGCTTCCCGGCCTCGTGTCCTAATCACACAATTTTCTACTTTCACATAATGTTTGTTTATAGCCCATGTCATAGAGTTTTATGCTTTTGATCCACTGTGCCATTCATGGCTACACCCGTTTCTATCTAAGGCCTTTTCTTTAGACCTATAGTTCATTTGGGTAACTCACAACCTTAGTCAAGGTACCACCTTTGGCATCTTCTAAATTCTAGCCCTAATCTTTCTAACCATCTAATTTTTCTATATATAGAAAGTACTGGTGTTCTTCAACTCAGACCACTAAAATGAGTTGGTGGGACAACCTCCAGATCGGACAGTGAGACCGAAGTTTAGTTAGCAATCGTGCTTTCTAGGGCGGGATAACCCACCTCCCTTTCAACGTTTAGCTTTACTCGAGATAAGGCTTACCCGCTATTAGCTCAACTTGTAGTCTTTGTATCCAAACAACACATTCAAAATATTTATTTCCTTTTTAAAAACACTTTCTCAAAATGTTTTTCAATTTCAAAATAGAAGGTAGGGCAATCAAAGACTCAATGTGAAACCCTAATTTTTTTGAGTTTCTAATGCTTGTCAATTAACTGATAATTGACTTTCTAATTCTAGCACAGCAACACATGTTTAGACTAAACTTTCTATTTTCTAGCCCAAGGCATCTAAAGCCTCGGCTTTGATACCACCTTTGTAACACCCCGACCCCTGCATGTTTACTTGGACTTAACCATTTGTGGACATAACCACTGTTGCATCAACTATTATAACAATTATCGCGACAATGGACTTAACCATGAGTCGGGTCCTATGTTACTTTACAAGTAACACACACTTGACTTTCTATTCCCAATATTTCATGCCTTAAATGAAAACACTAAGCAAGGCTACATTAAAGAGATAAAAAGAAATTCAAATCTTTATTTGATCATAAAGGAAAGTACACAACTTTAAATAAGGGAAATACTACAACGAAAAGTTCATAAAACTTAGGCAACATGCCCTACATGGAAATTTTCAAAGAGACACTAAAAGTTGACGTTCCACATGCTTCTCCATAAGATCAAATCCCTGAAAGATGTTAAGAAAGGGTGAACACAAAGTTCAGTGGATCTTAAGCAACTATTTACACATTCAAAACATTAACACATCCATATTTCAAGCATTATCACAAATTAGGCGTTTCAAGCATTGGATTTTGTGTGAGTCATGTCTTAGACCAAAAGGGTTTCTCAACCCTTGATGTTCTTCACTAAGTGCCTCCTTAGAGTGAAATATGGCATTAGCCAATTTCATTGGACCTTGGAACTTAGGGACTCTTACCCACCAACCAAACACTTAGGTCATAAACCTTATGAACAAATCATTAGAAAAGAACGCCCATAGTGTTACTCAAACAACTATGATGGTACGTGATTAAAATTCTCATAATCTAACATTTTAATTCCACAATCATGAAACATAAATAAAATATCAGCATACTGCATTAAACTAAAAAATTAAACCAGAATTGATAAACTAAAAACGTTGCATCCTTCATACACATTCATGCCTTAAACATGTGGAAACATCCCTAAACATGATACTAGCATGAATGGTATTAATAAAGCATTATATTAGATAGAAAATCATATCAGAAACATTCATGAATGATAAATGAACATTGAGACTAATTACAAAAGAAATTTCAGCAAACGATTCAACAAAAATGAGCATGCTAATGGCTTGAATATGAAAAAGAGTTTAAGAAGGCAACTTCCACCTTAAATGACGCTGTCTCTAAAATCCAATAGAGGTTTCCCCAAGCTTTGACACTTCAATTCCTAGCAAAATAACTCTCTAATGATGACTAACCACTAAAACTAAAAACCTTTCCTTAGGCCCAAAGAAGACGTCACAATGAAGATGAGAAAGAAGAGTGTTTGAGAGCACAAGGGGGAGGTTTTCACTTGCGCTTTGGAATGAATGATTTGTGAGCAATGAAGGGGGATATTTATAGTTTTTCAAGAGAACATGGGACGTCCTATAAAAGATCTTGGGAAGCTAGGGCAGCCATTCTCATATGAGCAAGTTTTCAAACGCTAAAGATGGTACATGGTAAGTGGGTATAAGAATTTCTAATCTTGCCAATTTCTCTTAAGGCATAAGGGAATATTGCTTAGTTCAAATCTAATTTAAATTCATAGCATGAGACCATTCTAGAATCCTTCCTTATCCATTATGGTAATTCCTTAGATAGAGAAGATCTTGTCTTGTACATTCTTTTCTTTGTTCCTTTGCTTGCTAATCAAGCAAGCACACATAAGGTAAGGTTTTCCTTTTGTCTATGGGACGTCCAACTAGTGGTGTACACTATCAAAACATGAGAGACACCATATCATGCTCTGATTGATGACTCTAATCCTCTAGGAAAGTCTCTAATTTTGTCATGAGCATAGATAGCGTTTTCCATGGAGAGAATCCTATTTTTTTGGCGCCATGTGTACATGAGATCCTTGTGTAGATTCTTTCTATCTTGGCTTCCTACACACATGGGTGATGGCTATAGTGAAATCAAAGAACATCTTTCATGTTCTAGAATCTTCTTGACAAAGACTATCACATGTGCAAGCTCACACACACACATATGTGGGCCGATTTGGCTTAATTGGCCACATGGAGTACATGATCACTACATGGTGTATATGGGATCATCCTTTTCTGACTTTCAATAGGTGACACCTCTTGTGGTGCACTAAATCATAAATGTTGTGTATAGGATAATTTTACATCTGTTCGAATCAAGCAAGACTTCTTATGATATTTGGGTAAGGTGAGGGTGCACCCGATCATGGTGTTCCATCCATGTGACTTGCACCTGCTTTGGGTGACCATGTCTTTATGGTTTCACATGAAATCTAATAAATTAAATTTCTCATTACTCACAAGGAATTAAGGTGTGTAACCTATGATTCTGAAATCACATGGTCAAGACCTAAATTTTACGCTACAATTTAGTTGAGGTGATTTTCTTCTAAAACTTTCCTTATTTGGAACCTATTGGATTCATTTGACAAATGAAGGTTCAAACCTTGGCCGATTGTTCTAATTTTTGGATATGTTGTGTGTCTTGTTGTTTGTGTAATCTTCTCAAGTTTCGAGTCATTTCGAGTTCGATAGGTACCCTTATTCTCAGTTCTTTCCTAATCTGGATCCCCTTGTAGGGCAAAACTCTAATTTTTGCCAATTGGGCTAATTTTTGGATTTGTGGTCCAACTTGTTAGTTCATGTCTCCTCACTTTGTTTCAGGTCGTTTTAGGTTCATATGGGTCACTAAATTAGGATTTAGAGTTCTCTGAATTTGGCCCTAAAATGAAGCTAGATTCGTTCTGTACTCAAATTTCACTAAAAGGATGAAAATTCTTATTTCATTGAGTACAGAGTTTTCATGGTATTACAGCATGTGCCCTAGACTTTAGAGAAAATTGGAGTAAACATCTACATCTTGCCGAATTTGCATATAATAACAGTTACTAGGCAAGCATCAAGATGGCTCCATATGAGGCACTGTATGGCAAACCCTGTAGATCACCATCCTGTTGTGCAGAGTTTGAAGACCAGGTACTGACTGGACTCGAGTTAATTGAGGAGATGAGTTCACAGGCGAAGCAAATCCAGAAGAGACTAGCTACAACACAGAGTAGGCAGAAGAGCTATGTGGACAAGAGGAGAAGACCTCTAGAGTTCCAGATTGTTGATCAGGTATTTTTGAAGATTAGCCCATAGAAGGGAATCAAACGGTTTGGAGTGAAGGGGAAGCTAGCACCACGGTATATTGGTCCGTTTGAGATCATTAGACGGGTTGGTGCATGCACTTATGTGTTCCACGTTTCGATGCTCTGGAAGTACGAACCAGACCCATCTCATGTTTTATATCTGGACGATATCGTACTTCGAGATGATGCTACTTATGAAGAGCCAATGGTGCAGATCCTTGATCTTAAGGTGCAGAGTCTCAGGACTAAGGACATTCCTTTAGTCAAAGTTCTATGGAAGCATCATAACCTGGAAGAAGCGACTTAGGAACTTGAGAGTGAGATGCAGAAGAAATACCCATATCTTTTTGCCAGGGCAGATTGATTGGACACATTGCTCAGGTACTTCTCATTTAAATTTCGAGGATGAAATTTCTTTTAAGGGGTAGATTGTAATCACCCTAAGTCTTATAATGCGTCCACGTCAATGTGAATTTTTTGAAAATTTTAAATAAATATAAAAATGATTGGAAATTGGTTTTTAATGATCATTTTATGTTATTTAATCAAGATAAAATAAATTAGAACATTCGAATAGTTAGAAATATGCGAAAAAAACGTTAAAAAACAAGATATCACATTGCCGACCGCGGTCACTAGAAGCCTACCGCAGTCATTAGTGGAAAAAAATTATGAAGAAACTAGGTCACATGGGTGACCGCGTTCTATAAAGTGTCGACCGCGGTCCATAAAGAGCTGACCGTGGTCCATAAAGTGCTGACCGCAGTCAACGAAGAAAATCTGTCCGATGACCGAGGTTCGTCTGGCTCCGACCGCAGTCCGTGTTCGATCTATATATACTTTTCAAGCCCTAAAGTTGCTCATTTGTCATTTTACAGTTTGGGGTTTGAAGAGGAGTGACAAGAGACAATCAAAGGTAAGTTTTTTTATTTCCTTTGAGTTTTTCTTTAAGATTTGATCTCATAAATGAGTAGTTATCAATGGTTAGTACATCAAAATGATGGAGATCTATTTGGGAGCTTGTGTTGAGGGTATAGTGGCTAGAAACCAAGCCAAACGTGGTGAGCTGTTGTTTATTTCCTTGTGTGTGTTGGGACACTACTATGGATGGATTTGTGATCGTTGTTTAGTTGTGGAATTGAAGGGGTTGATTTCATTGAAAGGGAATCCTATTTTTAAGGCTGGAACAAGGGGTATCGGTGAATACACAATGTAAGCAACCATTCTTTAGTGGGTTTTAATGTTGAATGATTTTTGGATGTCCAATACACTAGATCTAAGTGTTAAACTGAAATGGAAATCACTATTATGGAGTACACAAGTGAAATCCCACTATTGGGTGAGAAATTGTGTGTAGACCGTTGAATTATTTTTGGATGTCCAATACACTAGACTTGGATGTTATTTTTGGAGTGTTTTGTGTACACTCTAAAGCACTGATAGATATCAGACCCCTAGGGTTGGGCTAGATGTGTATTAAAGGCCCAAATTGACGTATCATTACCGTCTAATGGTGCAGATTGACGATATTAGACTACTGTGCGAGGAGCGACGATCCAGCAGGGTTTCAGCGTGTACATGTGGGGTTGACTATCTCTTCCTCACTCTTTAGTATTATACCGATGTTGAATATGGAATATGATCCATGTTTAATTTTTTGTACTTAGTACCATGCTAGGAATGTATGCCTTGGGTGGAATGATTGATATGATATCCTGATGACTGGTTACTTGCTTTCTAGTACTAGGATCTTATGATTAGTTTTGTGTTTGGTTGCTTTCTTTGTTTAGGTTAGCATTTTGAATAAGCATGTCTATATGTTGCACAGAATGAAAACTATAATTGTAAAACTAAAGAACATTAAAGGTTTATTAAGAACTCCACGTACTAGGGTGATGGACGGGTACTGGTACATCACGTAGATGTTATCCGGTTGTGGGACGTCATCGTGGGTATCCCGTTACTAGACTGAACTACGAGCAGTCGTATGAGACCCTCAAATTTGGAAAGTCATGAGGATTTTTCCCTTGGTTTCAGTATCTTCTTGGGTGGTGGTCTCAGAGGTAGACCTCTGTTTTATAAAGATGTCATGCCTGATTGTGTTCAGTACCACAATTGGGATACCGAGGGTGGTTTACTCTTTCAGTTAATTCCTAATATCATATGGTAAATTCCTAATATTAGAGCACAACAAATAAATTGACTAAGTGTTTGAAACACCCCTAATGATTTGAAACTGTTTGCATGTTTCGTATGCTCGTTTGTAAAATGCTATTGATGTGTAGTGGAGATCCACTAGGCTTTCGAGCTCACTGCATTTTTATTTTACAGGTACTCATGAGCCTAGCGCTGTAATACCCCAGAATTTTGTCAAAAACATTTTAAATAAATAAAATAAGATGAATAAATTAATTTTAAAGATTTTAAGAAATTTTGGGTGCAAATGGTGGGTTCGCACATGAAAAATGATTTATACTAGAGATATAATAAAAATTAGGATAATGAAATGAAAATTTCAATTTAGTGGAATTAATTATGAAATTTAAGGAGTTGCTTAAGAAATAAATAAAAATAAAGTGTAAATACACATATAGGTTAATGTGGGTATGAAAAATGTGTGTGTTAGCACAATAAATGTGAATACTACATATTATAAGAATATGTACATAGAAAAATTTATATAATTAAATAAAATGTATTTATTAAAAATAAATCAAATATTATGTAAATAATGGTGTATAATTACACAATTTATTATCTGAAAATAAAATATGAAATAAATAAAAATACATGAAAATGAAAAATACAAATTATTTAATTATTAGCATTAAAAATATTAAAGAAATGGAAAAATATCTAATAAATACAATATTAAGTAAATTAGAAAGGGAAAAATATTAGTAAGTACGTAAAATAGAATAATTTATGCAATACAATCAAGTTTTTATCAATTAGAAAGTGGGTAATTGCTAAAATTCATATTATAGAAGCTTTAGAAAGTAATTTTGTAATTAGAAACACGATCTAACGGTCCAAAACAAATCTGTGAAATCCAACGAATGAGATTGAAGTTCAAAATGGCACCCAGGAGCACCGAATCATCAAGATCGAACGGCTCATGATCAATCTCTCAAATCCAACGGCCCAGAAATGATCGGCCTGATCTAATGGTTCGGATGGTTTTCGTTGATCGCAAGAGTACAACGATCGAGGAAAATCCAATGGCCAGGATTTGTGAATTCATTTTGATAATCATCTGTGCTGTACTCGAGGTCCATCCAACGACAAAGATCAAAGCAGTTTTTTTTAAATCGCGAATGGTGCTGCGCTCGAGGATGATCAATGGTCCAGACGAAATCTAAAAATCTCAATCGCGATCTGATGCTGTGATCGAAGACCATCAACGGTCGAGATTTTGCCCGCCAAAACTCAATCGCAAACGAACACATCAATCGAGAATGATCCAACGTCTAAGATCGAACCTGCCTGATCCAACGGCCGAAGATCCATCCGCAAAAACGAATTCGTGATTTGTTGATGCCCTCGAGAACGATCAGACGGCTGAGATCGAGAATCCGATTCTGTTGCTTGATCCAAGAATAATCCAACGGTTCTGATCGAATCTTAACACGTATCTCGAGGAAAATCAGACATTCTAGATTCTATCTGCCTGATCTGATCACGAATGGCATCCCGAGGGCGATTTGACGGCCTGAATCGAATGCCCTGATAATTATGAATTTAAATAATGTAAAATTTAATTAAAAATTCAAAAAAAATTCAAAACAAAATCTGAAAAAATGTTTTTAAACTGCAGAAATTTTTTTTTAAAAAATACCTACTATTTTTCTATGCTTGGATGGCACGAAAATTTGAATTTTCCCAAGTTCCCACCAAAAAACTTACCATTTTACACTAGTTTGAAGCCTATATAAAGGACCCCCATGCTCACAATTTGATTCATCCCAATTCAAGAGCATACTAGTCCCACTTGAATCCTTCTAGCCTTCTTCTTGGCAATCCCCTTAGTTCTTGAGTGATCTTGAACTATTCTTGAATTTTCTTGAGTGTTCTTGAGTGTTCTTAAGAGTTCTTGAGTGTTTGGAAGACTTGAAGCAATAGAACTCTGTCGGATTTTAGAAGTGCACAGAAGGGACGCATTTAATGTGGAAGTGAGTTCTAACCTTTACTTCTTTATTTTAATTTATATAAATCTTGCATGTGTGATGATGTTTTGAAGATGATTGATTGAATTTATGTCTGTACATGCATGCCTTATTTATTGTGTCACGAATATACATGTTATGCATGTTAGGAAATTAAGAATATTGATGCATTGTGCCATGAATAAATATTTAATGTTTCATGTCATGTACATGTTATGGCGATGATTTAATCCGATATTGTGTGTTTTATCACTAAGAAAAGATTAAATAATGATTCAATCTATGTACCGGCGTGATGATAGGTTCGGGGATAGACGTCATCGTGTGTGTTCCACCCCCCGACCCGGCTTGTCGGTTTCTTTTCATTAGATTGATGATTTTAAACTGGGATTCCAAAACGTGATCCCACTTGATAGATAGATAGGGGGTTTGAGTTTCCAAGAGTGATTCTCTCTCCCCACGATGTGGAACACAGAGATTAAACTCTTTCGGTCTGAATGTCAACCAAAACAAGAAATTGTTTGAATCGCCTAATGTACAAAAGTTTTTGACATGCTTAGTTTGTTTGAATTGAAATAATGATTTAAATGTTAGAAAGATCCACTGGGCTGTGTGCTCACCCTTCCTTTTATTTTTTTTCAGAGAATTAGATTACATGAAGATCATGAATATTAGTTAGGTTCTTTAAAAAATTTCTAATTTTTATGTAAGGGCATGTTGCCCAAGTTTTAAGACTTCCGTTGTAATATTTTTTAAATTATGTACTCAATTTTATTTAATTAATTGAGTTTATGAATTTTAGTTATTTCTTATAGTACTGCCTTATTAAATTCTTAATTTTAAGTTATATACGGTTAAATACGATCAAGGCATGAAATGATTGAAATAGAAGTCAAGTGTGCGTCGCTTGTAATGTAACACCAGCCCAGCCTGCCATTTGGTTTAGTCCACTGTCAAAAGAATGGTGGATGCGTCCAATGCTTAATGATACGGGGGTTGGGGTGTTACAAGCGCTCAGTGAGGATGCAGACCAGAGACTAGAGGAAGTTTAGAGAGAGTGAGTGATATTTTGTGTTAAACTGTCTCTCTATTTTATACAATTTTTATGATGTATATTTTGGATTTCGAACGGAGGGTCATGTATCATATTTTTGTATATGTATCTACAGGACTGTTTTATCATCTTAAACATTGTTTTATTTTGATTGATAAACTGATGATTTTTAGATATTGTATGTTAACCAGTGTTCAATGATTTAGAAAGATTTGATCTGAAAAGTGTTTCCTCTACTATTATCTTGATTTCCAGTTTAAATATGATTTTGAACATCCGGTGGATTTGATTTGAAATTAATTGTTTAGTGAAGCATGAATAAAATGATTATTTAAAATTAAGAAATAATTTAAACCTCATGTATAGAGGTTTGTGGAAAGATGATGATAACTGTCGCAAGCCCGGTGCCTCAGCGGACCACTCACCGAGCTTGGAGCCACGCGACGCCCAACGACAGGGCTTTAGATTGACAAATATGATGTTCGACCTAGGGGTCGAGGTGTGACATGGATATTTACTTTTCATCTCACTTTCCTTCTCCCATGCTACCTCTCCCACTCCATGATGCCTCTAGAGAACCTTGACCAATGGGATGTCTTTCATTCTCAAGCGTTGTACCTTCTAGGATTCTGACAGCTGCTTCTTCATATGTGACATCATCTTGGATGTTAATCTCCTCCCGATGGATTAGGTAAGAGGAATCAGGTTCATATATTCTTGTCATCGATGCATGAAACACATTGTACATTGAGGACATTTTTTTTGGTAGATCTAACTCGTAGGCACATTCGCCAAATCTTCTAAGTATCTCAAATAGACCAATAAATCTAGGTGGTAGCTTTCTATTAGTTGTATTGCATGCTAACATTATTATTTATATTTTACATATATTTTGCATGAGTTTAGATAAGAAATAGATCATATTTATTTATAATTAGGTGCATAAGCATTTATATTAGCATTGCATGCTTTTAAGTACATTAAAAAACTTTAATATAATTTTTATACATTTATGATTGTGATTTAATGCCTAAGGAAGGTCTTTTACTATTTGTGTAGGTTTTGAATAATTGAGAAACTGTATATACAAGGAGAAAATGGAAAAATGCCTCAACATTGCAGAAATCAAAGCATCACAGCCCAACATTGCAACAAGAACAATTTGGTCCAGCCCAAAACGAATGGTGCATAGAAAATTGGCAATTTCAGTAGCAAAACAAGAAAAGAAAAATAAAGAAGAGGCAGGGGGCAAACATGTAATTTCACAACAAAATTTGGTTTGTTTTGGCGCAAGGTGTTAATGAATGCTTGTGAGTTGCGATTCTGGAGTGGCAGAATGGGTAAAAACAACCAAAAATGAGGGGCACGATTGGAAACTTGAAACATTAAAGTGCAAAATTTGAAGAATGGAAAATAAATTAAAAATGAAAACGCAAATTGTGAAGTTCACCTATGAGTGCAAGACTGGGGTCTCCCCAATAGGATTGCAATCTTGCATTTGAGTTGAAAAAAAAATAAAAAAAACCCTGTGTGGAAAGTTTGAATTTTGAAGAGTACCGTGTGCCGCGATCTAGGATTGCAATTTATAGTATCTTTTTACAAACACCATAAATAGACATCTTTTGTAGTACATTATTCATTATTTAGTTTCTAATTTAGATTATAGTTTGATAGCTAAAACAAAGTGGAGAGTGGAACAAGGGAGAAGACGAAGAACAAGATCACATCTGTATATAATGATCTTTGATTTGTTTGATTCTTTGTGTTGTGAACTAGTTGTAATGTCTAGCTAAGTTTTCTAAATTTCTAGGATGTGATTTCAATTGTACGAACCTTTGATTCTAATTTTCAAATTAATGTATTCTGATGTTTTGTTTTCTATTTTGTGTGATTAATGCTTTTTATTTACTGGCCATAGATAGATTGATCTCAGATTGTTAAAGTAACTCAGGAAAGAGGTTTAACAATTAGATAATCAAAATATAGACATAGAATAATCAATTGACTGGGAGCTTCTTAATTCCTTAGGAGGTTGCATAGGAATTGTGCTATTAATGCATTAGTTTATTGATTGTAAGCCTCAGGAGTGGGAATTAGGAAATTTGATTAATAGCTATTAAGGTACATCGGAAGAGGGTTTTTTAGTGAAAGTATTATGACCAACATAATTAAGAATTAGATTAATTAAAATAAGAATTGATGGGGAATACAGGAGATTTTACAATCCTAGACACTTAATTTACATAGTTTTCACTCCAATACTCGCTTGTTTTTAATTTGCTTTTGATTTTCTTAAGTTTTCAATACTCAACTTGATTCTAAGCCTTAATAAAATCAATACTAAAATTAAATTGAGATTTAAGATTAATAACCATCAATCATTTCCTAAGGACGATATCTAGTTAGTGACCATATATTACTATTGCGATCTTGTGCACTTGCAGTGATCTCAAGACTTTCCTTTATGCTCAAATTATTTGATCCCTTTTGGAGGGCTAATTTTCATAAACACTCTATCACCTGTTTGAAATTTCAGAGGTCTTTTCATCTTGTCAAAATAATAGCATAAATTTTTTTGTCTACTTTGTGTCATAGCAAATCTCTTCTAGATTTGTTTGATCTGATCATTCGTTTCTTCTACTAAATCTGTCTTTGTAAGCACATGATCCTCAAAATCAGCCCAACAAGTTGATAACTTCTGTTGTAGGCAAATTTTGCCAAATATAGTTACTTGCTCTAGTTTCCCTTGGAATCAAGAATGTAAGATCTCAACATATCCTCTAATGTCTAAATGACTCTCTTCGACTGTGCATTTGTTTATGGATGAACATTTGTGCTTATAGTGAGTTTCAAGCCCAACTACTTCCGTAAACTCTATCAGAATGGTGACATGAATAAAAAGTATTTGTTTGACACTATGGTCTTAGGTACGTTGTGTGACGTTACTATTATTTTCATAAAGAGTTCTCCCAACTTAATGACTAGATCTGTGGAGCAGAAAATGAGCTACCTTTGTGAGATGATCCACAATCACCTACAGGACATCTTCTCCTTTTTCATTCCCAGATAACCCGCTAACAAAGTCCATAGCAATGTTATCCCATTTCCACTCAAGGATAAGGAGTGGTTGTAACAATTCAAAGGGTTTCATGTGTTTTGCCTTCACCTGCTAACAGATTAGACCCTTAGAGAATACTTTTCGATATCTTTTTTCATTCCTCACCACTAATACATCTTTTGAACGTTCCAATACATCTTATTGCCACCTGGATGCATCATGTACTTAGTCTGATGTGTTGCATCTAGTTGGTCTTCCTATTATTGTGAAAGAAATCATTAGGCTTCATGGTGTATCGAAGCCTACTGTGTCCGATAGCAACTCTCGCTTCACTTCACAATTCTGGCAGAGTCTACAGAAGGAGATGGGTACTAAGCTCACCATGAGTACAACATTTCACCCTCAGACGGATGGTTAGTCTGAGAGAGTTATCCAGATTTTAGATGATATGTCGAGGTCTTGTTTTTTAGACTTCAATGGGAATTGGAGCAAGTATTTACACTTGGCAAAGTTTGCCTATAACAATAGTTATCAAGCGAGTATTATGATGGCTCCATTCAAGTCTCTTTATGGAAGACCCTACAGATCACTTACTTGTTGGGCTAAACTCAAGGACCATGCATTAACTGGACCAGATTAGGTGGAATAAATGAATAACCAAGTCAAGTTAATACAGGGGAGGTTGATGCAACTTAGAGTCGTCAGAAGAGCTATGCTGACAAAAGGAGAAGACCACTAGAGTTCCAAGTTGGGGACAAGGTATTTTTGAGAATTAGTCCTCAAAAGGGCATCAAGAGTTTCAAATTCAAAAGGAAGTTATCACCGAGGTTTGTCAGACCCTTTGAAATAGTTAGAAGAATTGGGGAATGTGCTTATGAGATGGACCTACCGGACCAAATGACTTAAGCACATAACATATTCCATGTATCGATGTTGAAAAAGTACAAACCTAAGCCCTCTCACATCATCCATTGGGAGGAAGTAAATATTCAAGATGATGCTACTTACGAGGAAACACCAGTAAGTGGTGGCTAAGTTGGGGATAATATTAATACATAGTGGGCCTGGGTTATTACAAATGGTATTAGAGCCACTTTGTGTGTATTGGAGGTGTGAATCTTGAAGATGAGATTGACCCCAAGTAGGGTGGATTGTAATATTCCACATCGGTCGGACTCCAGGGGATTACTTGGCTAAAGGATCAAATGCGAGCCTTACTAGTGTCGAGCGCTTTTGAGAGACTCAGGTTCAAGTCTTGCCAAGAACAAAACCCTACGCCAAATCAATGGTGGCTAAGCTGGAGACAATTTCAGTACATAGTAGGCCCAAGTTGTTACATAGAAGCACAAATTCAGGGCATAGAGGCTATAGTTAGAGCCTGACCTACCAGGCTGAGCAAGGGTGTCAAATTACATGTTTTTAGTGTGGTCAGCCATGCCACAAATGATATGATTTCCCTATGCTTGTTCCAGCTTCCAGTGTACCCACCACTACTGTCACTCAAGGGAGAACACAGGTATTCAGTCAGCCTAATCTGGATGCTATCACAACTTTGGTAGATTGTGCTGCTTCTATTTTAGACTCTACTTTATATGTATTGATTTATGTTGGCTCTATTCTATCATTTATCTTTGGACATGCTGTAGATAAACTAGGACTCGGACTTCTTAGGGCACCCACCTAGCTCATGTTGAGTACTGTAGCTGAGGAATGCATTTACCCTAACCTGATTTGTGAGGGTTGCGTGTTGAGGTTGGGTGACTTTGAGACTGTAATTGACCTTTGGGTGTTAGAGTTCCTATAGTTTGACGCTATACTAGGGATGGATTGGCTACGCATTTACCATGCGCATGTGGAGTGTTTCGCCAAGAGGTTGGTATTTCAAATATCAGGGCAACCTATTATTATTTCTTAAGGTAATGCCTCTGAATAATCAAGAACCCAATACAAAATGGTGACTCAATATGAGATTGATACTCTAGTTGGTCTAACCACCAAAGATGAAGGACCTTCATAGGTGAGTATTGATGAGATTCCGATTGTCGGAGATTTTTTCTGATGTGTTTCCTTAGGATTTACAAATTTGTGATATATGTATCACCATGAGTATATTGATATAATTTTTACTTAGTTTTACTCAATATGTAGCAATACGCAGCTTTTGGGTGCCATTATAAATCATCACCTATAATAAAACTTATACCGTTAAAGTTGTATTACATGACTTATATCGCATTTTTGTGGTGAGAATGAGTAGGCATAGCTTAATTACATGTCAAATCTGTCATGAAACACCCAAACTTTTTTTTCTTCCACTCGCCTCTACGTTTCGCTCTTCATATGCTAAACAAGGAGAAAGCGAAAATAAAAAGATATAGGGAACTTCTCCACCACCACTTACACACACACACACACACACACACACACACATATATATATATATGGGTATATGTTTTTAAACTACCGCTACCCACTCTCCCACTTAATTTTTTTTAATTTCTCACTAACTTTTCTTCCTTGTTGGCTATAAAGAAATAATATAATGAATATCATACTCTGAACCCATTTCACTAAACTATAACCCATTACATAGTGATATATAAAGTTATTATTTAGTGATATATAGAGTTATTATTTAATGATATATAAAATTATTATTTTATCTAGTATTCTCCCCTAAATCATATGCCACATAATAACCTATCTAGTAAAATTAATTCCCATAATATATACACCTTTATATATACCTTTTTGTGGTGAAACCTTCGATGTAACCTAATTACCAGCTACAAACTCGAAAGGCCTCTGTCAATTATCAAAATAACTTTCTGATGATCTTGGGTTATTTTAAGCTTCTGCCTAATATGTTTAATCTCCTAAGTGTGATCGACAATAACCTCTAGCCCTAACAACTACAATTCTCCAACTTTATACCAACTAGTTGAAAATCTGTGAGGTCTACCATAAAGAACCTGAAACGGTGTCATGCCAATTCTCACCTGATAAATGTTATTGTAGGCAAACTCACAAATGAAGATACTCATTCTAGCTCCCTCCAAACTTTGAAATACAAGGCCTGAGCATGTCCTCAAGCATCTGAATGACGTGTTTAGACTGTCCATCAAACTGATGATGAAATGTAGTATTGAAACAAAGATGGGTCCTTAATCGGGTCTACAATGACTACCAAAACCACGACGTAATCCTTGGATCTTGATCCAACAAAATAGATACAAACACAACAGGTGGTGTAACACCCCAATTCCTGAACCATATACAATATATTGATTTCATACATAAAGACTGTACAAATTCATATTTATTTTCTTTCATGTGTCACATCGAGAACCTAGGGCATTGCTAACATATATATAAATATCTCCTAGACACCCAAGGTCCCATCTCACAAAATCACATGAATAAATCAATAACTGATTAATTAAATAAATGACAAAACCGCAAAAAGACATACTAGTCCGGGGTCAACATCCACATAATAATAACTAATTTTTGGCCCAATGCCCAAGTTCTAACTGGTAAATAAAAGTTAACACATGAACTAATTCTAAGAGTCACATGGCCAACTAAAATAGAAAATAAACTCTCATTTCTGAAATGACCTCATCAATGATTTGTACTACTAAATTACTCTTCGTTGTGTCTTGGCAATGTTAGTTCTCGTCTACTAGTTACCTAAAAAATAAGAAGTGGGATAAACTCAAGAGCCTAGTAGATCATACACAATATATCTCAAGCATTATTCAAGCCAAAACATATAATATGCACACACTTATCAAACATTAGGTGATTCAAACATTTCAATTGTCTCTCATATTTCATTCAGAGTGAAAGGGTGATACTCGATGTTCTCATCACATAACCACATCCATCAATAAGTGGCGATACACGCTACATCACAAGGATTTTAAGGGCACATCCATCATCCATTGTTAGGAAACTAGGGACACAAGCACCATCCTAGTATTTGACAACTAGGGACACACCCATAATTCCATTTTTATAATGGAGCACATTCCAAATCTTTGAGAACACCAATAGTGATCAACCGTAGATCACTACGCCAATACAGGGTTCAATTCATGATTATAATGATCTTAAAGTAATACACACTTCCAAATTCTAGCGTGCTTAAAAGCTCATAATTCGATAATATACTTGTGTGAAATAATTTGCAATTGTGAAATCATCAAACACTGGATTACAACACATGCTATTCAACATATAACTTATACCACATATTTTAAAGACAAGTATTCCTCACATATGAATTCACACAAAATGCCATTTATCATATCACATACAGGAAATTCATCAAAGCCAACCATTAAACAATCACACACTAGCATACTCCTAAGTATTCAATGAAATAAACAAACAAACGTAATACCCCAAAAAAATTTTGAATAATTAAAATAAAGTAAAATAAAGAATTAGAAAGATTTATAAAATCAAATCAACTCAAACGAATATATTAGGAACTTCTAAAATAATTACTTACTAATATATGTGTGTGGGAAACAAGTAAAATAGTGAATTAGAAAGGTTTCTAAAATGAAAATCAACCCAAAAAGATGAATTAGCAACCTCTAAAACCTTTACTTACTAATTCTTATGCACAGGAAACAAAAAAAAAGGAAAGGGAAGAGTTTTAGAAAATTTAGAAAAGTTTTTATAATAAAAACACCACAAACTTGTCAATTCATGCCCATTTGGAACTCTATATAAATCCAAGCATGAACACCATTCTCTTCATCCCAAGAAGAACAAACCAATTCTCTTCTTGCTCTCTAGCCTTATTCTTAGTATTCGTTTCATTCTTTAGAAGTTATAGACAACAATTAGAGTCATAGGAAGGTGGAGAAATAAATTTGTGCACAAATTTTGTGCTAGAAGTTATGTTGAGCAACCAAAGAGATTTGAAGGTTCAACAGAGGTTTCAAGGAGCTTGTGCCATCTAGGATCAAAAGGATTAGCATATAAGGTGGAGGTGATTCTTAAGTTTTACTTTATTATTTCAATTTGAATAAAATGCATGTGTGATTGTGTTTTGAATATGATTGTTATATGCACATGCTCTATTAGATTTGATATGCCATGAATATGCATAATACTTAGAATTTATGAACAATAATGCCTGATATGTATGATAACATGAACTGTCATATAACATGCTCAAGAATGTTGTTGAATGATTACGACCATGCTTACGTATTGTATGTCTAATTTAATCTGATTAATTGTGGGATTTATCATTGAAGAAACATTAATAAAGATCATAACCATGCATAGAAGCAATGGAGCATTTAGTGTTATGTAGTCACAACCCAAGGTGGGTCTCGATGAGATGAAATTGGTAGTCAAGATAAGAATTCATTCCCTGAGATAGGGTTATGTAATACCGTAAATTCTTTGTACTCAATTAAATGAAATTTATCATTTATTCAGTTAAATCTGGGTGCAAAATGAAATCGAGCTCATTTCAAGGCTAAATTTGGCATGTTCTAAAACTCTCATTTAGTGCCCCTTAGGGACCCAAAATAACTTGAAATGAAGTAAGATGACATGAACTAACTAAGGGGACAACATATCCAAAAATTAGAACAATTGGTCAAGGTTAGGGTTTTTATTGGCCAAACGACCTTCAAGGGGTCCAAATTAGAAAGAATTATCATTTAGGGTACTTTAGAGGATTGAAATGACCCGAAACAAATGGAATGGCATGCACTAACAAAATGAATGAAATATCCAAAAATTAGAATAATTGGCAAAGATTTGAATTTTCATTTGTCTAGTGACCGCAGTGGCTCTTAAATAAGGAAAGTTTTTGAAGGAAAATCACTTAGGGTCAAACCATACCTTAAAATGTGCATTAGCTTCATGTGATTCCAAAACTATATCATATGTATCATAATTCCATGTAAATAGAGATATGTTAATTTTTATTTGATTTTTTTCAACCCATAAAGTCATGGCCACCCCCACTTGATTGTGTACACCCACACCTGTTTAAGCCAAAATCGGCCCAACCATATACATGTGTGTGTGCACACATATGAGTAACCCTATTTAGATAGTTTCTTGGAACCAAGATGAGCATCTTTTACTATTATATAGTGTCCCCTCATATTGGATATTGTACACCCATACTTGATGTCCAAGAAATAAGAAAATGGGAAAGTATTCCTTGTGTGTTTGTGTGATAAGCAAGCAAGGAAACTAAAAAGGAAAGTTTCCATGAGCACATAGGGGATGTCCATTTGAATTAGAATATGATTTAAACCTCTTCTGTGTTCACACATAGTTAGGATACAAGATTATACTAATATCTTTTGAATTAAAAAGCCATAGTGGTCCCACTTGCCAACCATGAGCACATTTTCCCTCTTTATGCAAACCATCCCCTTTATGTATAAAAGCTTGCCAAATTTTTGTGAACTTGCCAAGCTGCCTAAGGCTGCCCTAAGAAATCCCATATGCTCTCATGAACATCTATATAAACCCCCTTTGCTCACTTTCATCTCATCTCAAAGCAAAGAGTTGACACTTTCCTCTTTGTTTGTTTTTGCCCTCTTATTGGCACCTCTTCTCACCCTCTTTTCTCTCTTGTGTGAGAAGTTCTTATTTCAGTATTTTAGAAAGTTGTTGAAGTAGTCTTGTTAGTGATTTAAAGTTCTAAAAGTAGTTTATAAGGTGAACCTCTGCCAAATTCAACAAAAACGCAGATTAAGGTGGAAGGGATTTCTTAAACTTCTACTTTGCTATTTTAAATTTCTAGCATGTTCATGCTTATTAAAATTATAATTTTCAGCATGTCTTATTTTTGTTTCAGCATGTTTAATCATATTTTAATTTTATTTATCACATTTTTATGTTTTAATCAATCATGAGAGCATGCCATGTTTAGGATTTAATTCAATGTTTTAAGCATACGATGCAATGATTTCATGCTTTCTAGGTTGTTTAAAATTATGATATTTATATTTTGAATTTCTTTTATGATTATGTGATTCTTAAATCTAAGAAATTGAAGATAAGAAATTGACTTGAATCATGAAGTCCACGGATATTAGATTATTTATAAGTTTTGAAAGTTTTATTTTAAGGGCATGTTGCTCAAATTTTGAATTTAAGACTTCTACTGAATTTTATTTAAGTTTTGAAAGTTATGTACTCAAGTTTTGATTGGAAATATAACATTCTTTATTTTATTTGAATAAATAAAATGTTTGAAGTATTCCTCTATCTAATTGTATAGCCATATTCAATTGAAATTTAGTACGTTGTGATGTATCCATGAACGTTTTCAATAAGTGTTTAAAAAAAGGAATTAAGATGCAAGTTGTATACTTGTAAATGGAACATAGGACCCAACTTACCTTGTGGTTAAGCTTAAACCTATTTCTAGGGGGTTGGGTAGTTACAAAGGTGGTATCAGATCCTAGGCTTTAGGTGCTTTGTGCTAGAATTAAAAAGTCAATTAGTGGTTGTTTGACTAAAATTAGAAACTCAAATTAGGGTTTCACTTTGAATTGAATCAAATCTTGAATGCCTTGGGGCTAGAATTAGAAAGTCGATCAGTGACTGTTTGACTAGAATTAGAAACTCAAATTAGGGTTTCACTTGGAATTGAATTGAATCTGGATTGCCCTACATTCTATTTTTGAAATCAAAAAATGTTTTAGAAAGTGTTTTCAAAAAGGAAGTATATGTTTTTGAAATGTTTTGTTTGGATACAAAGACTACAAGTTGAGCTGATAACGGGTAAGCCTTGTCTCGAGTAAAGCTAAACATTAAAAGGGAGGTGGGTTATCTTGCCCTAGAAAGCGCGGTTGCTAAGAAGACTTCGATTTTGTCGCCCGATCTGGAGGTTGTCCCACCAGCTTATACGAGTGGTCTGAGTTGAAGAACATCCTCACTTTGTATAAAATAAAATTAGAAGGTGAAAAATTAGGGCAAGAAACTGTATAAAAGTAGGAAAAGATGTCAAAGGTGGTGTCTTGACTAGACAAAGGTTGTGAGTCAACCAGTTTGAGACTATAGGTCTTGGGGATTGACCTTGGGTGGAGACATGGGTGTAGCCATGGGTGGCATAGTGGATTGAAAGCATAAATCTCGAGGACATAGGCTAGAGACTGAAACTTGTTTGAAAACAAAAAATTGTTTGATCAAGACACGGGACTGGAAAGCTTCTATATCTTTTTGGTTTCTATGTAGTATGGGATACATAAGAATTCAGGGATATGGAGGAAGCTTGGACTCAGATAATGATGGACCTTGTGTGGTGAATGATCGATAAATCTAGCACAATGGGTTTCTTTATGCTCGTTGGTATGGGACGGTAGAGTGTAGTGGGCTTGAGAACCTTAGTTATCAAACAATTAGCAAAATTGTTTTGGTGCAGCTCTGTTTTGGGTGAAAGCCAAAGTGGAAGAGGTAGATTAGTATGAGACACTTGAACCTAAAAGCTCAAGTGGAAGCTTGGAACCTTAGTGCACTAGCTTGATTGTATGATTGTCTGATATGCATGATGTAATGTTTAATTGCTTTGAGACCAAATCCTATACCCATGCATGAAAAGAACCTAGAAGAAAAACCTTTAGGCCAC
>JAJIYU010005935.1:0-21506 GCA_030144865.1 Tinospora cordifolia | reverse complement strand
AATATCAATGTCCTATATAATACTAAAAGTAAACATTACTAACCAAAATTACTGTCCAATCAATTTCTAATACGCACTCCAAAATTTATGCTTTGATCCACCAAAATTACCTAGTCATAAAATCATTCCACATGTACCAATCAAATTCAATTTATTTTTATAAATGATTTCTAACTCATTTACTTCTCATATTTAATCTTATACATGCATTAGATCCCACGTATTTATGCATATTAACTCGAATATTCTCAGTAACCTTTAAACTTAATTTTTTACTCATATAAAATATTTTTATAGTAGAAAATAAAAGAAATAAGCTTTCTAATTATATTTTTACTATTTTTTAAAATTTTTATAGATAACCCAATTGGTCAATCACTCACCAAAATTCTAATTGATATCCAAAATTCATGAATTTAATGTCAATGGGTACAAATTTTTGTTCTCTACATTCTTATAAAATCTAATTAAAATTTTATTAAGGTTTAGCATATCCAAAAACCTCCTAAAGTTATTCAACTTTGTGTATTTATATTAGTATCTATAGGATGAATGAATGCAAACTAACCACTTATGTGTGATCTACATATATTAGGAGTGTACTAGTCTAATTTTTACTTAGTTTTACTCACGATAGGGTTACCCTATTTTGAGTACTAATATAAAACACTACTTACTATAAAAATTATGTCCCCAAGATTGTAGTACGTCACTTACTTAATATTTTTGTAAAAATGGCTTTCCTACGACAAATCAAATTTTCTTTTATTTCTCCCTCCTTTTCTCTATTTGATTTTCATGGCTTTGTTTGTTCCACTATCAATTATCTAAATTGAAGAAGAAATGATCACCGACTACTTTATATATTCTACCCAAAATCACACAACCGCCCATTATATATAACCACAAACCGTCACAAGCCACTTAATCTTTATGCATATACATATATATATATATATAACACTCTATATTTTAATTTAATATGTGTCAAGCCCTTAAGGACTGTTTGGCACACATTATTAGATAAGATTAGATTAATTTTTTAAACATAATCCAATCATATCCTAAGTACCACACAAACCCTTACTATGTGTAAAACAACATTGAGGCAGAAACTAAATTAGAGAGTAAGTTGCTCTCAAGGAATGGGTAAATAAATATCACTTTTTAATACTTTACCTACGATCCGCCTTGTAGCTCGACAATCTCAAGCAATGACATATAGGAGATGTCACATCGATCCGCTTCAAGCTTGACAATCGTACCAGTACGTAGATTCTTAATAAACCATCGTTTTATTTTAGTTTTTCAAATAGTCTCAATTACATCAAACATCACACAATACACTAGAAAAATAATTCAAACTATGCATGCAAGTTACATGATAAGATGCGCAAGTAAAAAATAAGATTTAGATGCATATGCTCTTAATCATGCATGCCATATTTGAGTAAATCAAAATGCAAGATCATGTCATGAACTAATTTCGCATGGATTAAATAATTCATCATACATCACACATCATTCACATAGACCAAACAATTTTAATCAATTTCCTACTAAAATTATAATAACTTAGAACTATTTAATCAAATGCTTTGAATCTTAAATCCATATAACACATATGAGCGAGGAAGTCACGCCCACCTGATTTCGTCGATCATCAGGGCTTCTTGCTTTCCTTCGAGCTATTCGATACTCTAAAATGTGCAACCTAAAATTTAATACTTAATAAATTATTCGTGAGTCTAAATGACTTCTCAGATAATTATAAAAGTCCAAATATAAATTTTCAACTAGTTTAAAGTTATTTCAAAATTTCAGAACTTTATACATTTGAATTAAAATACTTCTAAGTCTTCTAATTTTCCTTAGTTTGAAATTACAACTTTAATAATTTACTTACAAGCCTTTTGTAGAATTTGACTTCTACTAACTTAATCTTCGAAAGTTAGATAATTTATTAATATCATAATTAATATGATTACGAACAAAATAAGACTTTTAAATTTTCTAAGTTTAGTTTCAGGGCCCAAGATTTTATTATTATTTGATAAAAGACAACCCCTAAAGTTTATTTTTCATGTTTTCAACTAATTTAAATTATCAAATCTTGAACTTCTAATATTAAACAGAACTATGAATATGTCGAAAAACTATTTTTTCAATCCTAATTTAAAAGATTAATTAATCTAACTTTATTAAATCAACTTATCCTCATGTTCAATAATTAATAATTAATCTAATATTGAATTTATATAATTTGAATTATTAAATAAAATTTCTAAATATATTTTTACAAATGATTTATTAAATTTTTATTTGCTCCTAATTTCTAAATTTTTAATTTTATTTTATTTTTATATCTAAAATCAGTTAAAATAATTTTTCGTATTATCTAGACTTAAAAATTTGAAATTTATCTTGCTTCGTCCTCTTTACGCTAACTACGTCAACAACGAACTCTCGCCCAATCACAATCACATTTCGTAACTCGATTCGCCGTCAAGTAACTCAATTCACATTCAGCCATCTCAATCCGGCCAAAATAAGAAACTAAAATCACTCCCTAACCCAAACCACTACTCATGGTCCACAAGATGCATCAGCAGCTTGTATGCCACAATCCTCATCACTGACCAGCAAGGACACACACACACAACAGCACGGCCAGCACAAGTACCAGCTGAGAAATCCCAATCAATGTCTCTAGTAGTTTCCCATCTTCTTCGTTTTCAGCTCAACCAACAAAACCAGTAAGCTCCAAATCTCACCATCACGTTCCAACTTTCAGATCACACACAGCAGCTCCCGTTCTTCACCCTCTTTGCGGTCCAAACAAACGGTGCACTAGCTGAAAATTGTTCTTCACTCAACAAAATCGCACCAGATCTGCAACCCCTTCTCCTTCTTCGTCCAACACACCAAACCAAGATCAAAACCCTAGATATCATTGTTCTTCATCAACACAAACGCATCAGCTGAACTTTATGCCCCAAATGCTAAATCGCTCAACAAATCAATTTATCTTATTCATTCTTCAAACACCAACGAGAACATCATTAAACCGCCCCATCTCACAAAGATTCAACCCAAAACGATACACAAATTCAGTTCAAACCAAAATTGTAACCCAGAAAATAAGGCACCGTCTTCTCTGTTTTTAGCAACCGAAAAACCAGGAAACAAGCCAAAATTAGTTGCTTGCTTCTTCTATTTTCTGTTGAACGCACAACCTTAAACCAAACCAGATTTTCTTTTCGGTTTCTTCTTCGATTGCAATGCTACAACAGCAACAAAACCAAATCGTGCCTTGAATTTTCGTCGTTCTTCGTTTCATCCGAGTAATCCCCAAATCCTCAACTTGCAGCAGCAACGTCCTTCTTTCTTCGTGAGTCGACAACCACTAAATTTCCAACTCCGAATCTTCTTCCTTTCCTCATCTGCTCATCCCACTGGAATCACAATCACAGTCCCGTTTTTGTCTTGTTTTCTTCCTAGGAACTACGTTCCTTCTTCTTCTTCCAACCCAGAAATGCCTTCGGTGTTTCTGGTTTCTTCTTCTCTTTTTTTTTCGTAAAACAAAATAAAAGTTTTGTTTTATTTATTTATTTTGTTATTATTATTATTTTTTTCTAAATAATTTTGTTTGCCCCTTTTTTTTTTCCATCGATTCATATTAATTTCATTTCTTAAATAAGTTTTAGATTGTAATCTACCAATGTTTCGATTAATTAATATTTCGTTCAACTATTTCTTGATTTACTTTTTATTTTATTTAAAAATTTTTTTTTTATCAATTGATCTAATTTTGTTTTGGTATCATGCTCTCGCTTTCACGCTCGTGCCAATAAGTTATAATATAATTTAATTTTTGAAGTATAATTTATATTTATATCTAAACAGAACATGACTTTAATTCGTTTATTATTATATATATTTTTGTTAAATATTATAAATTTTAAAAATTTATTTTATCATTATTATTATTATTTTTTATAAAATTTTTATTTATTTTATTTTTATTTATTTTATGCGTATTCACGAATTTACGATATGTTACATCCATAAATCTGGATTTCTACTGAACAGAGCAACAAAAACAAAATTGGAAAGAACGGTGTTTGAAACCAAAATTTTCTGGGTTCGGTTGCGATATCTGTAGAAGATGAATCTGGAAATTTCTGGGTTGCTTAAGTTTGGCGGTGATGATCGGATTTTCTGGATGATTTCAACTCTATAAAAGGTGGAAGACGGCCATTGAAGAGGAAGCTGATGAAGAACAAATTTAGGAATTCAGTTGGGCATTCAATTGGTGAGTAGAAGAAGAAGATCGAAGGAAGAAGAAGGAAAACACTAGTAGTTCGATTTTCTGGGTTGGGCGAGCTGGAAAGCATGGGAAACAAACTTGAGATCTACATTTTTGGGTTCAAAAATCTGGGTTTGAAACCATAAAACAGAGGAAAGAAGTGGATTGAAGTTGGGTTTGAAGGTTAGGGCCGAAAATTGCTCTGGTTTGGGGGTCGTTTGCTGCGACAAAGAAAAGAGAAACTGAATTTCAGATTCAAACTCTCAAGTGGTCGCTGCATGACGGAAGAGGAAGGACCAAAATCTGGTTTTGGGTTGGCTATGGTGCGTCGTTCAACAAAGGGAAGAAGGAGTAAGATCTGGTTTTGATTTCTTCTTCTCTGGTTCGTGATTAAGCTGGAACACGGTTGGGTTTTAGTGTGAATTGTAGATCGTTCAACAGAAATTAAAAAGGAACACCATCAGTTTGTTGGCTCCAATTTCTGGTTTGGTCGACCATTTAAAACAAAGAAGGTAAGATGTCAAATTTTTGGTTTTGATGTTTGAATTTGGTTGTGCGTGGGAATAAATTGTTTGAATGGAATTGAGCGGCTGGGTGAAAAAAAAAAAAAAGTTGTAGAAGTTAAGTTAAATTTCTGGTGTTTTTGATAAAAAAAAAAATTCTGGTTTGGGCGGTTTTGATTTTGCTCTACATCTGGATGAATTGGTTTGGAATTTAAGATGTTGGAATGCTTGGTATGGATTAACGAAGGAGTTAGATATTGATGTGCGTGGGTTGAATTCCTTCACTTAGCTATGCGTTGGGATTAAATTGATGGAAGAAGAGTGGAAGTTCGAATGTATGTTTGATCTTTAAAAATTTCTGGTTTCATGTTGAGCAGAAATAGAACAATCATCGTTCGAAAATTTTGGGTTAAAAAATGGGAACGTGAACTCCAAGCGAGAACTAAAATCGAAAGGTGCGATGCTTAATTCTAACATTTATTTATATATTTATTTAATTTTTGTATTCTAGAATAAAATCTATTCAAACCAAAACACTAAAATAAATTTAATTTAAATTTTAAATAGTAGAAAATCTAAAAAGAAAAGCTGACATTTTAGAAAATTAGATTTTAAAAAAAAATTCAGTTGATCAACATTTTAGAAAACCTAAATTTAAGAAAGTCTTAATAAAATTTTAAATTAATTAAGAACACCTCTAATATGAAAAATGGACACTAAAAGAAATTTGGAAGTAAAGATTTAGTTATTTAATTGGTTAAATACATGAAAAATAGGCTTTTAGTAAACTTAACCTCTTATAGGAAAAGAATAATAATTTTAAATACGAAAAAGATAAAAATTTTAACAATTAGAAATCTTATTTTGTTCATAATTAATTTTTTTTAAAGATGTGAATGCTTTATTTAAATCATAGAGACTAAGAATTGAAAAAACACTTATTTAATAAATTTAAATGCATGAAACTGATCACTAAAATAATTTTGATTAGTTAAAATTACTTAAAATTAAAGAGTCATGAAACTTTAGTTAGGAAATTATTATAATCAATTTACTATTGCAGATCGACCATCGTAGGCCAAATACTCGTAATGAAGCAGAAAGAAGGACGTCCAGAAATCCAGGTGGGTGTAGTTTCCTTACTCATCCGTATTATAAGAATTCTAAATTCAAGGCATTTCATTTTAATATTTTTAGAATAATCTGGATCATATTGATGAAATTAAATGTTTGCTGATAACATGATAATTTATTATTATTAAATTTCATTGCACGCATTCATAGGAATTGCACAGTAATACTCTAGCATTCACTCTTTTCATTTGCCATGAAAATTGCATAAATTATTTATTTTGTTAGATGCTAAATGTGTATTGATTTCATATGATTGTTATTGTTGAAACTAAAATAAGATTAAAGGATTATCAAGAATCTATGTACTGGTGCAATTGACGAGCCCAAGGCGGATCGAGGTGGCATTTCCTATATGTCACCGTTTGAGATCGACAAGCCGCAAGACAGATCGTAGGTATTCCCAACCGTAGCTGTTTATGACAACTAGTAGTCTTCGGGAGTTAGTACGAGACTACAGGAAGTACACTCTCTTAAGTTGTGATTTAAGTATCGATTTGATTTTAGATTGTTATTGTGACCTTCTAGGATTAGATTGCATCACGGGGAATACCGAGAGGCATCTCAACCCTCTTTCGATCTTAGGTCATGACCAAAACCAACTAAATGTCTGAAACACCTAATGTGTAAAAGTATTTGTAATGTTTTGAGTTTTGATTTGTATAATGCGTGTGATGTTTAGGATTGATCCACTGGGCTTTCAAGCTCACCCAATATTTATTTTTCAGGTACTCACAAGGATGAAATATAAGTGATCTGTGCCTTTGGTCTGAGGGAGTTATCGATCGAGACTTTTGTGTTTAAGTCCTCTTTTTGTTGTAAACCTGAATAAACTAAGTATGTATTTTGATATTTACTTTATAGTTGCTTGTAAAAGATGTTTTAGATTGTATGACTTGGACTATCTTATAAAGATGTTTTTCAGTCTTGTGGAATTTTGAAAAGTTTTATTCACATGATTTTAAATTTATGATTTAATATCCTTTTATTATACTCTGATAAATCAATGAATTGTATCGAAATTGACTATTTGTTAAACAAAATTTTGCATTGGTTGTATTTTAAAGGGAAGTTTACTGAAGGATTTAAGTGACAGTCTAATTCCTTACGGACCACGAACCCTAGTACATACTGGAATGTTCGTAAAGATTTGGGGTGTTACATTGATGGTATGTGTACAACTTCAAGTAAACAAAATCACCTACTTCAAACTCCTTTTCCTGTATGTGTTTTTTGGCCTATTGTTACATATGTAGTTGGACTCAGTGAAGATAGTGATTGAGGGTTTTCAAGATCTAATCTTTAACACATAAAGAGTCCTCTAATGAAGTTACTAACATGCTAGAGGCATGATATGAGGTAACTGATGGTGAAGGCTAGACATAGAGGGCTTCAAAGAGAGACATGTTGATAATCTAGTGGAGGGAGGGTTTATACCAGAATTCTATGAGATGCAGATATTTGAATTAGTGATGTAACTTGTCACTAACAGAACATCCAAGGTATGTTTCCAAATAGTTGCACAAAACTTTGGTTTGGTCATTAGATTCTAGGTGGTAAGCACTACTGAGAGCTAATTTGTTTCCTTACTACTTAAATAGGTTTTGCCAAAAGTGATTGATAAATATATGATCTCTGTCATTGACAATTGATTCTGGCATCCTTTGCAAGCAATAAATCTCAATAGCGAAGATGGTGGCAAGTGAGGCAACTATAAATTATGGGTGGAAGGTTGATAGAGCAAGCAAACTTAGTGAGGCAATCAACGACTACCCGAAAATTGTTTTGTCGTTTGACAGGGGTAAGTTGGTAATGAAGTGCATGGATATATATTCTCAAACCTGGTTGGGTATTGATAGTGGCTAAATTATCCCATACGGTTTTTGTCTTTAGTATTTGTTCTATTGGCAAACAAAACAATGGCTAACAAGTTGTTTGACATCTTGTTGCATATTCAACTACTGAAAAGAAGCAACCAATAACAGGCTATTGTTGCACGAATATTGGAGTGTTCCTTGTGTGGTGTGGAGTGGAGTGGTACTCAACAATTAACAGCATGTGTAGGACTAATCTCTTGGTATGTGCATTCGTTTCTAGAAATACATGATACCCTTGAGTAAGATGACATTTTTTATTTCGATTTTGTGATAGAGTTTGTGTAAAAGGGCTTGGCCTTTAGGCTTGTGGATGTAGAAATAGTGTAACTGATCAATGGTAACAAAAAGTAGGTAAAGATAGTATTGAGATGATAGGGGTGGGGTTGGATGGAACTCTAGATAGTGCATTAGCTATTGTATTGGCTTTTTTTTGAGGCTGAAGATTTCATAATAAAAATCTCATAGTTTGGTTAACCATTTTTGTTATTAGGGTTTGTATTGTTTTGGTAAGTTGTCGAGACTCCTTCTCTAAGCCAAGGGCAGCCCGACTGGCATAGTGGCCCGATGAACTCACTCACCACGTCGAGTTCGCCTAACTACTATTATGCCCTTTTCCAATCTCATACAATAGATGATATCAGAATAATTGGAATGCTTAAGAGCAAAAATAAGCAACATACGAAAGAGAAAACATTTCATTACACATATTTATTGTCCAAAATACAAAATTGACCATTTACACATGTACAAGGAAGACCAACCTCTAAATCAAAGACCCCAAAGAAAGTAGACAGGAGTCTTTAGGGAGTTAGGCAATCACTACGTCTTTCCCTTTATCAGTCACTGAAGACCCTGAAATAGTGATAGAGTAGTGAGCCTAAAATCAACGTGGCTCAGTGAGTAGAATGTCTAGCATGTTATATAACCAATACTCCAAAACAATACATGTATGCATGAGCAGCAGAAATACAGTAAAATTTAAATGCATGGCATAGTACAAAGCAGTTATAAATAATGCAACCATTATAAAAACATTTCATATCTATGCCAGTCAAAAACATATTCAAGCTGGAGTTAACTCAACAAACCCAACCTATGGTCATCGCTCAAGCAGGTCCTAGGTTAGGCATACTGACCACTCGAGCGGGTCGTAAGCTAGGCATATTCCATGAATACCCTAACCCTGCACTCAATCCTCGAGTGCCATAACTCGAGCGAGTTCGGTGGCTAGGCGCATTGATCATATGCCCTAACCCCTAGACTTAAACCTCGAGTCTATCACAATCACATCAAGTACCCTGATCTCGACGGTCGACCCTCGAGCCTATGGTCTCACTACCCGTGTACATCTACACGTCTCAAAATCAATCAGATGTATCTAAATCTCATGAAACCATTTAAACTATGTCATTTCATACAAGTTTTATGCAAGGAATATGAGTTATAGAGAACACCTGAATCAAACTACTCACCTCGAGTCCTGCGCACTGATGTCCCGTTGACAACCGGCGTAGTCCCGTAGTGCTCACTCAAATCTGCATCAATTAAACTTAATCTCAGTTCTATCCATACAGTGGCCTAATTTCTAATCTAACTGTCCCTACTCAGTTTCAATCGACCCAATTGTCTCAGTCAATGTTCAGTCAATCGGTCAAACCTAGCCAACTCTGGTCATTGTGGTCAACCTAGTCGCTCTTGGTCAATTTGTGCCCAAATTGAGTCAAAATAGGTCAATTGGGTCAAAATTAGGTCATTTGAGTCAAAATCCCCAATTTTCAACATTTAGCCAAATTTTGAGTTCTTTGCTCTTTTGCGTAGCGAATTTGCCAATTTTTTCGCGATCAATCCGTAAGTTGAATTTATGCAAAACTTTTCAGATTTTATTTACACTGCCTAAACTTTTACCATAATTTTATTTCATGATTTTTAGACACCATTTACTAGGGCTTCTAAGTACATTTACAGGGACTGTAAAATCTCGTATTTCCTGTGACAAGCAGTCACTTAGTGCATTGGTTGACCTACTTTCTAAATTCAAAATGCCCTGAAATTTGGAACACTTACTATTGATATGTCCAGTGACCTCTCCACCAAATTTCAGCTCAAATTTCCTTCATTTGGTCAATTAACTAGTCCCCTACTTTTCTATCCATGTGAGTTTAATGACTCAAATCCCCTACGGTTTTCAAATGCCTATGTGCTTTGGTTCCAACACCAATCCGAGGCTATTTTTTGTTGTTTTTGCAAGAATTTAGTTCCTAAAATTCTGGTTAATTAAGTCTTACTCAAAACAGCAAACAACCCTAATCATATTTGTTCTCAAACACAACTCCAAATCATGGTGTACATAAGAGTGTTCTGGGATTTTTTCTAAGTCCCATAATACCAAACTAACAAGGCATGTTTCCAAGCATATATAATCTAAACCACAGAGGCTTTTGGTTCAAGGTTTTTATCCTTTTATTGTAACAACCCGAATTTTTATAATACGTGAATGTGACATATGTGTATATAAGCAGGTATTATACACGTATAAATAATATCACGTGAAAAAAAAATTATTTGAATAAATAAATTTGAATAATTTAATAATAATAATGATATTGTTATTATTATTGTTGTTTTTGTTGTTGTTATTAATAATATTATTATAAATAAGGGGTGTAAATATAAATTAATGGTATGGATAAATTAATTAAAAAATATATATATAATGTAATAAATTATAGTAAGGTATAATAGATAATCATATTAGTATATATATATTTGATTTTATTTTCCTTTTATATGGGGTAAAATGGATTAGAACAAAATAATAATAATAATAATAAAACAAATATGTGGTTATATTTACATGGATATATATATATATACCTTTATATTAGTATATAAGTGGTGAGAAATTGAAGGAAAAAAAATACATTATTTATATATATAGATGGATGGTGTTGGTGTGGTTTGGACCACAAATTAAAAGCAAAATATATAGTATATATATAAAAATCATGTGGGATGGATGAAGGGTGTTGGTGGTTTGACCACAACTTTTAGCTTCTTCTTGACTCCCATCTTCATTTCTAGAAAACCAAAATAAGGAAAACGACAAAAGAAAGAAAAGAAAGTCAAGAGGAAAGAATGAAGCTTTTGAAATTGATTGGTTGTTGGATATAATGTAAGGGACAATGGGAGCATTTATCTCATTTCATTCGACTTTCTTTTATCTTCCAACTCCAGAACGTTTATTGCTAGTTGCAGAACGAGAACAGAAAGGAAAAAATAATAAGAAGGGAAAAAGCTAATTTTTTGCCAGATTCAACGCATAGGTAAATGATTTTCTCTGATTCTAGTTACTAAAATGTTAATTAAGCCTTATACTACAATCCTATAGGTACAATTTTTACTATGGATAGTGTTTTATACCTGTATCCAAAAAATTAAGTATTTTTCAACAGTGAGTAAAACTTAGTAAAAGCTATACCAAAATACTCCTATTGATAAGTAAATCTCAAATATGTAGTTAGTTCTCATTTGTTTATCTTGTATATTTTAAAATAAATATCCAAAGTTTTATAACTTTTGGATAGGGTTTTGATGGTGTTAACCCCAATAAAACCTTGATTGAAACCCATAGGAGTGTAGAGAATGAAAATACTTACCCCACGACACTAAATTCATAAATTTTGGATATTAATTGAAATTTTGGTAAACGATTGACCCATAGAGTTATTTATTGAAAATAAAAATTTTAATAAAAATATAGCTAAAAAGCTTATTTTGATATTTTCTGTCATAGAATTATTTTTTATGAGCAGAAAAGTAATATTAAAGATTATTAAGCATATTCGAGTTAATGCGCACCAATAGGTGGAGTTAAACAAATATCTTGGGTCAAATAGGAGTAGTAAATACGTGAAAAATGATTTATACAATAAATTCAAATGAGTTGAATTTGATTTGATGCATGTAAAATGATTTTTGATGACAGGATTTGATTAGTACTGTGGAACTAGACTGTTATTGGATATTAGAAAATGGTTGGATAATAATTAGTGAGTAATCTGTACTTGTGATGTTATATCTGACATTAGTATTAAATTAAACTGTTGTTTTTTTATTAAATAGAATGATGTATATTGCATTTCATACGTATTTGAATTCCATTAAATGATTTTGATGTATTGTAGCATGTCAATGACGTACCTAAATAGCTTATTGACATGGCAGCATTTCTATTGGTCATAGTCTCTGGGAACAAACTCAGGATTGATCGTTGTGGTAATCTTAGTTGGTGCATTCTTGGCATAAGATGAATGAGATAGAAATGAGTAGATAATTGGATAACTAGAGGTCCGGTGCACTCCTCATTTGCGCAGTGAGGAGCAAATTCGCTCTGTTATCTAGAAGGAGGGAGATGGCTCATGTTTTAAAAGAGTGCATGTTATTGAAATCGAATGCATGTGCACACATTACATTAAGTATATATGTTATGTTTATTTCATTTCGCAAGCGATTTAAATTTGTTTTTGCATTGCATGTTTTTATACATATGATGGTTGTATAATACCATAAGTTAGATTATTCATCGAGCTTGTTGTTTACTCACTCCATTGTCAATCATTTTCTCCAAGTTCTGACAGGAAAGGAAAAGGAAAGATGATGTGAAATAGTTATTGGGTTTCTAGAATTAATAGTATGTGAAAAGTGTAAAACTTAGTTAGATTACTCTTTTGGGAAATGAATATGAATGTGTTATCTTCTGAATGTATTGTCAAAACAAATGATGAATTTTATGGATGTATGGTTATATGGATGAAGGAAAATTTGTGGTTTTGTGTATTGCACGTGATTATCAGTTGTTTTGAAATGTGTGACATGTTATATTTTTAGAGGAGACTCTGTCAAAATTTTTAGAAAAAAAACTGGATGATTTGGTTTGGAAGGCTTACAGGGCTTTTGGACATGTCAGAGTTCTGACATGTTTGGGAATTCTGTGTCGATCGTGACGTCACCTGCGAAGGGGTCACGACAGTAGTGGTATCAAAGCCTGTGATTCATAACGACGATGGTTGTATCAGAACCACTCTGGGGGTACTAGAGGTGTGAGTCCCACATCAGCTGTGTACTGGAGTGTCCCTCAGCTAATAAGTACGGGATGACTGTTTCATTGAGATGATGTGTTCACTAAGGCGACGACAATAAGTCCTTGTGTGGAACAAAACCCACTACGCCTTCGGAGTTTGTCCAGCGTGTGAAAGTGGAGACAGTATTGTCATGACGAGCCCTGTCATTGCCTTGTGTTATCAAAGTCTTAGTTTTACCAGCCTTAGGGAGTTACCTTAGTTAGGGACTATGTTTTGATTGACTGATTGCTATTGCGGATGGGTGTGTGCGCGCTATATGCTGACTATGTACTGAGTTGGTTTTTTTTACTGTGAACCTATCAGGTTTATAAAATGGCGAACCGATCAGGACCCAATGTGGGTTGATGCCATTCTGGATGCTATTTGTCGCAGTCATGAACAACTGCGAACGCGGTTGATTCGCCTAGAACCTCTAGTGAATCAAGTATTGCGTCCACTAGAGCCAGAGCAGTTTGGAAATGCCGGGGAAGTAGCGGCAATTCCCATAGTTGTTGCTACAGTATATAGCAGTAACACATCTAGTGTAAATATTAACAAGATAAGGAAGAGGGAAGCAAAACCCTCAACGGGAAAAGCCAAACAAGCAAAACGAGTCTGTAATAGCTGTGGGCGATCGTTAGAGTAATTGTAGTAAGGAGAAAACCTCTTTTTGTTGTACATAAGGCAGTAATAATAACCCAAGTTATGAATGTATTTTGGGGTGTAAAGAAGGAAGGAAAGGTAAAACACTGATGGAGAACAATGGTGGGTCATTTTTGTGATGTATAAAGTAATTATGGGTAAATGAAATATTAGTTAAGTTCCAGGTGTGTATATTTCGATTAATTTCTTCATATGATGGTTAATGGATATGTATCATGAATGTAGATTTTGTGTGGGTAGCTGGATCTAGATTATAAAATTGTTGGTGTTATGTTATGCAATTCTTTTCTTTTATGAATGAATAGATTAAATAAAAGAAAACAAGGGAATTATGGATTCTTATGAGGAACGGTTTAAGAAGTTGGAAGAGATGGCACTGATGCAACAGCAGAGTACTACCCAACTAACAGAAATGATGGCTAAGATTAGAGAAGAGTTGTAAAGGCCTAATGCATCACTAGTTCCTGAAGTTGGTGTCAGTAGCATTGGGGTTAATGAAGTAGTACCTACCGTTACAACAGAAACTCTAGTACCAGTAGACATAAAGGATGCGAAAGAAAAGAAAAGGTATAATAAGGTAATGAAAGCTTTTAAAATGAGAGAACCTCCAACATTCACAGGAGGATTGGTGTTGGAAGTTGCAAAAAACTGGTTGATGAGGATAGAAACTAAATATAAAGGATATGAAATGTCCGTTGCTATAAGAGTGCTAGAATTCTTGGAGTTTGATGCCATACTAGGTATGGATTGGCTTGCAGCTTATCATGCTTATCTTGATTGTTTTGCCAAGAGAGTAGTTTTTCAGATTCCAGGACAATCTTCTTTTGTGTATAGAGGTATGGATACCTCGAAAACTCCCACTCGAGACCGATTAGTTACTGATGAGGAAGCACAATGGCTAGTTGGTATAAAGACAGTGGATGAAAAGGAACAGGAGATTCAGTTATCAGAAATTCCTATAGTAAATGAATTTCTAGATGTATTTCCTGAAGACTTACCTGAAATACATCCTGAAAAGGAGATTGATTTTATTATTGAGTTGATGCTTGAAACTAAACCCATCTCTATTCCACCGTATCGTATGGCCCCAAAGGAATTACAAGAGCTTAAGGTACAACTTGAAGAATTATTGAGTAAAGGGTTTATCGCCCCAAGTTTGTCGCCCTGGGGAGCACCGGTGTTGTTTGTGAAGAAAAAAGACGGGAGTCTACGGTTGTGTATAGACTATCGTTAGTTGAACAGGGTAACTATAAAAAACAAATATCCACTTCCTCGAATTGATGATTTATTTGATCAGCTAATTGGAGCCAAATACTTTTCAAAGATTGATTTGAGATCGGGGTATCATCAGCTGAGGATTAGGGAAGAGGATATACCCAAGACAACTTTTCGAACAAGGTATGGACATTCTGAATTTTTGGTTTTGCCATTTGGGTTAACCAATGCACCTGTTATGTTTATGGATTTAATGCGAAGGGTGTTTAAACCATATCTTGATCACTTCATCATTATCTTCATTGATGACATTCTAATTCATTCCAAAACTCTGGAAAAACATGAACGACATCTCAGGACTACTTTACAGACCCTGAGAGAACACATATTGTATGCAAAGTTCAGTAAATGTGAGTTTTGGATTGATGAAGTGAAGTTTTTAGGTCACGTGGTAAGTGCAAAGGGGGTCTCTGTAGATTCTTCAAAGGTTGAGGCTATTATCAACTGGCCCAGACCAACCATGGTGACTGAAATTCGAAGTTTTTTGGGTCTAGTGGGATATTACAGGAAATTTGTGGAGGGTTTTTCTAAAATAGCTGCTCTACTGACTAGGCTAACTTAGAAGAATGTATCATTTGTGTGGACTGATCAATATGAAGAGGTTTTCATTGCTTTGAAGAGAAAGCTGACTACTCCACCAGTACTAGTACTTTCAGAACTTGGGAAGGAACTAGTCATTTATACTAATGCATCACATTCAGGTTTGGGGTGTGTTTTGATGCAAGAGGGTAGAGTAATAACTTATGCATCTAGGCAATTAAAGGTGCATGAGAAGAATTATCCAATACATGATCTGGAATTAGCTGCAGTGTTGTTTGCTTTGAAAATTTGGAGACATTATCTCTATGGTGAGAAGTTCATATTATACTCTAATCATAAAAGTCTGAAGTACTTTTTTGATAAAAAAAAGTTGAATATGAGGCAACGCAGATGGTTAGAATTTCTTAAAGATTATGATTTTAATCTTGAATATCACCTTGGAAAAGCTAATGTTATTGTTGATGCATTAAGCAGGAAACAGACTGAAGTTCGAGTTGTGGCTTGTCAAATGGCTCATGAATGGCGGATGTTAGAACGGGCTACAGTCATGAGTACATTTTTGGTTGATGTTTCATTGGGCATATGTGCTCAAATGCGTATGAGGTTGACAGATGCTTAAAGTCGAAGGATTAAGGACTTGCAGCAACATGATCCAGATTTTGGGATGCATGATTCTTGGGCTGATAGTTCTGATCGAAATAATTGGCATCGAGATTTTATTGGTATCTTACGATTACAAGGGAGGATATGGGTACCAGTTCACCGAGAGCTTAGGGCTAAGTTACTCCAGGATGCACACAGATCACAATACACTATTCATCCAGGAGCAACCAAGATGTACCATGATATGAAAAGAACATTGTGGTGGCATGGAATGAAAAAGGATATAGCGGAATATGTACAGAAATGTGGAGTGTGTCAGCAGGTAAAGGCGAAACATCAGAGGCCTGGAGGGCAAATGCAACCATTATCCATTTCAGAATGGAAGTGGGAGTATATTACGATGGATTTTATTGTTGGGTTACCACAGACTCTAGGTAGATATGATGTTATTTGGGTAATTGTTGATAGGTTGACAAAATCTGCCCATTTTCTTTTAGTGAACATGAAGGACTCTGTGGGCAAGCTGAGCAAGTTGTATATGTGAGAGATAGTGAGATTGCATGGGGTACCTATATCTATTGTGTCGGATCGAGATCCAAGGTTTACGTCGAGGTTTTGGCAGTCATTGCAGACTTGGTTAGGGACCCGTATTTGTCTCAGTACCACATTTCATCCTCAGTCCGATGGACAGTCTGAATGAGTTATTCAAATGCTTGAGGACATGCTCAGGGCTTGTATTTTGGAGTTTGGTAGGAACTGGAATGAGTATCTTTATTTCTGTGAGTTTTCTTATAATAACAATTATCAGGCTAGTATTGGGATGGCACCATTTGAGGTTCTTTATGGTAGACCTTGTAGATCTCTGACGTGTTGGTATGAAGTTGGAGAATCACAGCTACTGGGGCCTAAGGTTATTGCAGAGCACATAGAGAAGATTAAGCAGGTTAGGCAGAAACTTAAAGCAGCCCAAGATCACCAGAAAAGCTATTTTGATAATTGGCATAGACCCTTAGAGTTTGCAGTGGGTGATCAGGTCTTATTGAAGGTTTCACCACAGAAGGGTCAGGTGAGATTTGGGGTGAAGCGAAAGTTAGCTCCACATTTTGTAGGACCATTTGAAATTCTAGAGAGAGTTGGTCCGTTAGCTTACAGGCTTGCTCTACCACCTTAGTTAGTCGGTGTTCATAATGTGTTTCATGTGTCTATGTTGCAAATATTATCTGGATCTGACACATGTTTTAGATTTGACTCAGTTACAAGTTGGAGAGGATACCAGCTATAAAGAAAGACCTATACAAATAGTTGGTAGAAGAATACAGAAATTAAGAAATAAAGAAATTCTTCTGGTTAGAGTCAAATGACAATTCCATGATAATGAGGAGCAAACCTGGGAGCGCGAGGATATGATGCGGGAGCAATTCCCAGATCTCTTCACTACTTGAGGTACGTTCTTTTTCTTGTTAATTTCGAGGACAAAATTCCTTAAGTTGGGGAGATTGTAACAACCCGAATTTTTATAACACGTAAATGTGACATATGTGTATATAAGCAGGTATTATACACGTGCATACACGTATAAATAATATCACGTGAAAAAAATTATTTGAATAATTTAATAATAATAATGATAGTGTTATTATTATTGTTGTTGTTGTTGTTGTTGTTTTTAATAATATTATTATAAATAAGGGGTGTAAATATAAATTAATGGTATGGATAAATTAATAAAAAAAATAATATATAATGTAATAAATTATAATAAGGTATAATAGATAATCACATTAGTATATATATATATTTGATTTTATTGCCTTTTATATGGGGTAAAATGGATTAGAACAAAATAATAATAATAATAATAATAATAATAATAATAATAATAATAATAATAAAACAAATATGTGGTTATATTTACATGGAGATACACACACACACACATATATATATATACCTTTATATTAGTATATAAGTGGTGAGAAATTGAAGGAAATAAAATACATTATTTATATATATAGATGGATGGTGTTGGTGTGGTTTGGACCACAAATTAAAAGCAAAATGTATAGTATATATATAAAAATCATGTGGGATGGATGAAGGGTGTTGGTAGTTTGACCACAACTTGTAGCTTCTTCTTGACTCTCATCTTCATTTCTAGAAAACCAAAATAAGGAAAAAGACAAAAGAAAGAAAAGAAAGTCAAGAGAAAAGAATGAAGCTTTTGAAATTGATTGGTTGTTGGATATAATGTAAGGGATGGTGGGAGCATTTCTTTCAATTCATTCGGCTTTCTTTTATCTTCCAACTCCAGAACGTCTATTGCTAGTTGCAGAATGAGAACAGAAAGGAAAAAAATAATGAGAAAGGAAAAAAAATAATGAGAAGGGAAAAAGCTAATTTTTCGCCAGATTCGATGCATATGTAAGTGATTTTCTTTTATTCTAATTATTAAAATGTTAATTAAGCCTTGTACTGTAATCCTATAGGTACAATTTTTACTATAGATAGTGTTTTATACCTGTATCCAAAAAATTGAGTATTTTTGAATAGTGAATAAAACTTAGTAAAAGTTATACCAAAATACTCCTATTGTTGATAAGTAGATCCCAAATATGTAGTTAGTTCTCATTTGTTTATCTTGTATATTCTAAAATAAATACTCAAAGTTTTATAACCTTTCGATGGGGTTTTGATGGTATTAAACCCCAATAAAACCTTGATTGAAACTCATAGGAGTGTAGAGAATGAAAATACGTACCCATCGACACCAAATTCATAAATTTTGGATATCAATTGAAATTTTAGTGAGCGATTGACTCATAGGGTTATTTTATTGAAAATGAAAATTTTAATAAAAATATAGCTAAAAAGCTTATTTTGATATTTTCTGTCATAGAATTATTTTATATGAGCAGAAAAGTAATATTAAAGATTATTAAGCATATTCGAGTTAATGCGCACCAATAGGTAGAGTTAAACGAATATCTTGGGTCAAATAGGAGCACTAAATACGTGAAAAATGATTTATACAATAAATTCAAATGAGTTGAATTTGATTTGATGCATGTAAACTGATTTGTGATGATAGGATTTGATTGGTGCTGTGGAACTAGACCGTTATTGGATATTAGAAACTGGTTGGATAGTAATTAGTGAGTAATCTTTACTTGTGATCTTATATCTCACATTGGTATTAAATTAAACTGTTATTTCTTTTATTAAATAGAATGATGTATATTGCATTTTATACATATTTAAATTCCATGAAATGATTTTGATGCATTGTAGCATGTCAATGACGTACCTAAGTAGCTTATTGACATGGCAGCATTTCTATTGGTCATAGTCTTTGGGAACAGACTCACAGGATTGACCGTTGTGGTAATCTTGGTTGGTACATTCATGGCATGAGATGAATGAGATAAAAATGAGTGGATAATTGGATAACTAGAGGTCCGGTGCACTCCTCATTTGCGCGGTGAGGAACAAATTCGCTCTGTTATCTAGAAAGAGGGAGATGGCTCATGTTTTAAAAGAGTGCATGTTATTAAAATCGAATGCATGTCCACACATTACATTAAGCATTTATGTTATGTTTATTTCATTTCGCAAGTGATTTAAATTTGTTTTTGCATCGCATGTTTTTATACATATGATGGTTGTATAATACCATAAGTTAGATTATTCACTGAGCTTGTTGTTTGCTCACTCCACTGTCAATCATTTTCTCCAAGTTCTGACAGGAAAGGAAAATGAAAGATGATGTGAAATAGTTATTGGGTTTCTGGAATTAATAGTATGTGAAAAGTGTAAAACTTAGTTAGATTACTTTTTTGGGAAATGAATATGAATGTGTTATCTTCTGAATGTATTGTCAGAACGAATGATGGATTTTATGGATGTATGGTTATATGAATGAAGGAAAATATGTGGTTTTGTGTATTGCATGTGATTATCAGGTGTTTTGAAATGTGTGACATGTTATATTTTTAGATGAGACTCTGTCAAAATTTTTAGAAAAAAAATTGGGTGATTTGGTTTGGAAGGCTTACAGGGTTTTCGGATGTCGGGACCCCTTCCCTAGGATGAAGGGCGAACCGACCGGCACAGTGTCCCAACAAACCCGCTCGCAAGCCGAGCTTGCCAAAACACTGTTAAGCCTCAACATACCACACCACATCACACACTATCAGAGTAATCATAAGTAATGCATAAGAGATCTAACATATGAACACCAATAAGAACTTCATATTTTCAAAACAGGTCATTACACGTGTGTAGCAACGGGAGAGACTATTCATTATACATAGATTATCCTCACCCCTATACATGGTTCTACCTCTCAAAACATAATAACGGAAAGGAAAATACAAAGAAGTCCTACCCAAAAGAGTAAGAGATGGCAGTCCTATGCGATGACCACTCCCTTGCCTTTATTCGCGGCTGAAGAACCTGAAATGTTAGAGTAGTGAGCCTAATTGTCCACGGCGGCTCAGTGAGTAATGCAGTCTAATTCATACTTAAAACAAGTATTCCTTAGTTAAAACATGTGCCATGGATGCATGAACAATAGCATTATGCAAGTGAATGCAACAGTAAACACAATTCAAAATCATAATGCAGTTGTTCACCTTTGTTAAAAATAGTTAAACAATGAAAACATTTGCCGAGGCTCGCAAGCTCTCCGAGGCAATTAAAAACACTCGAGCAGGAGAAACCCGACGGTTAGGTGTAGAGGTGACGACCCAAATCTGGGCCCACAGAACCCCCTTCAGGGCACTCTGTGTTAGGTGGTCACTCGATGCTCTATGGGAGCCCAATCAATACACGAGCGAGTTGCAGATAGTTAGGCATATCGTGACGACCCGATTAGGACTTATTGCTGTTGCCATCATCATAGGCCCACAGAACCCCTCAATAGGCACTCTGTGCTAGGTGGTCACTATCAAGGTCACAACTCGCCCTAATTGCTCTACCGCATCCAATACCCTAACCCGCTCCCGGACCTCGACATTCGGTGCACCTTTCATTTAAAACTCATTCAAAGGATGCAAGTTCATCACAATATGTAACACCATTTTCACAATGCATAGAATAACAAGCTCTAAGAAATGAGTTAGAAAACACTACTCATAGGGATGCTCCGCTACCGGCGCTCCTCTCGCGACCGGTCACGTCCCGCTAGGTCTGGGTCCTGTGAAATTGACGCAACTTCTTGACATTAATATGGGACTTGGCTCACTTTAATTTTATATCATTGGTTAATCAATTACTTGACCTAGTCAAGAATAGTTTACACATGTTCATTCACCTTGTCTTAGTTACTAAGTCCATTTGATTGACCTTGGTCAATCTTGGTCAACCCTAGTCAACCTATCATTTGCTGACCTAGCTGGTCAACAGAGTCACACAGGGTCAATTCTGGTCATTATGGGGTCAATTGGGCCAAAAAGGGTCAACATCCCCAATTCCCATTACTTAGGCA
>JAJIYU010005934.1:0-21494 GCA_030144865.1 Tinospora cordifolia | reverse complement strand
CCAAATAAATTTAGAATAAGGTGATCTAAGGCATGTTGTAAAGAATATTTTGAGCTCTTTTTTGTTGGTATGTGACATGGATAGTGAAAATATTGAAACAACCCTTTTTTGTAGCAACTATGACCCAGTATAATCCGGTTGAAGCAAATCTATACCATCTCAATTCAATTTAGTAACTTGAACATCTCCAACCTATATAAAACTGAAGGTGAGGCTCAAAAGTACTAGAAAGCCCTTATTAAAAGTCTAAAACTTTTTTTTTTTTTTCAATCAAGTTCCCTAATTTATTTGGGTTCAATTAGCCTCAAACTCTTTAACATTAAAGCCTATAATTTCCATCCAGTTAGCCTACATTGAAATATATTATAACCTATTCTAATATGAAATATGATTCAAAATATACTAAGATGCAACATAGCTTATATAATCTCTATCCAAATTAATCATATAACAAATTTCAATTTATCGTAACTAACTTATTTTATCTTATTTATTTAGAACTGTTTTCAAATTTTAACTGTGGAATTTTTTTATTCTTTGCCAACCTAGTTGGACACCTTGTTATGTTAACATAATTCTTCTATAAGTTTTAATATTAATGTACTAGGAATTTAACTAAAATAACTAAAATGACCTAAAAAACCATAAAACTATATTTTCTTCAAATCATCATTTATTGTAACTATTTATATAATGTACTATTTTTATTTTCTAATCTAAAAGGCTATTAGTAATACTAAATTACAAATACTTGAAGAATCAAGCTACATTAATTTATAAAAGTTTCAAATGTCCCATACTTGGCTTTATCACCAATCACCACACTCTTAAATATTTAATAGGAGCCTCTTAGTAACAATAATGATCCTTTCACAAGACTCATCGAAAAGTCAAAGAAACTCTAGCTGACATTAATTCACAGTTGCTCACTAAAAAATAAGACAAGGATATAAAATAAGAAGAGATTCTAAGACAAGAAGACATGAAGAGTTGCTCTCATTTATGAGAGTTGAAATCAAATCTTAAATTTCTACCAGAAATCAATGTCTCCTTTGGTCTTGTCAACATCAATATTATGCAAAAAAACTAGTGGAGATGATTTTTTTTTGTTTTTTTTAATTGTGGCTTCACCATCAATTTAGGTAGTCATGACTCTTGTGTTCATGCAATTGCAACATACTTGCAATTTTACTCTATCCTATTATTGTAAAAATGTACTTGTGTAGAGTCGCCATCTTGTTTTTAGTTCCATGTGATTAACAAGGTCATTTAACTAACATGCTCCTATATCACTTATACAACTAGGACGCTAAGCATTGACCAACAGACTAAAAAGAAAAGATGTTCTAATAAGCGTCTACACAATTACAAGTTGACGATATGCTGATCTAGCAACATCATATATCTAAAAACGATACTTTTACATTCAAAAGGTCAAGAAAATAGATATATGAAATGTGCCCTTCTAAAATTACCATTTTTTTATGTTATCTAAATTATATCAGAATATTCTTATAATAAAGACTTACAATTTGCACAAAAGTTTTAATTCATTGTTTTCATATTCAAATTGTAATTTGAAATTAAAAATTTTAAATGGATTAAAATCCTGTTATCTTATCTCCAAGTACACTTGGAGAAATCTTATCATTCACCTCATCAATCAGATCGAATTGCTTTGATGGATTTATTGACTTGTTTTTTTTTTTTTTTCACAAATTTCTTAAACACATTGAAAGTAGATAAGACTTGAGGCTTCAATAAAGGAAGGATTCGTGCATGTTGAGTGAAAGCATCTGTGGAATGAATACAATACTTAAGTCCTACTTTTGAAGTAATAGATGGTGGTCCTTATATATACCCATGTAAATACATTCCAATGGCTAACAAGTTTTAGTAGAAGACGAAGGAGAAGATAATGTATGATTAGTGCTCTTGCCTTTTTAATAGGTAGAGCAAAATTCCAAATCTATTTCATAGAAACACCTTTGACATGTACGCATACTTTTCAAAATAGTCTTGGTTATTAGATGATCAAGCCTATGGTGCACAAATTTGCATTAATTGCAAACAACAAAATAGTTGAAGAAGTCATTTCATTATTTGTAATAGAAATTGTGACAAATTCAAGTATACAAATGATACTCTAAGCTTGAAACAAAAATAAACAAATTAAGATGTTCTTTTATCTTTTAAGTTAAATTTGTTAGATTGAATGCTCAAGATATTTGATCTCCACTTAGACTTGATGAAAGAAATTGAATAAGTTCTCATGAGAATGATTCAAAATCTAGTTCATAGTTCATGAGCTATTAGAAGTAAAAAACTTTTTGATGAGATGCTCATATCTATCAATGACAACATTAGAAATGGAGGCGTTGGCACATACATTTTGCAAACTAGTAGTAGAGTTAAGTACCACATGATCAGAAGAAAAATATCAATTATGTTATTGCTAAAATAATACTTGCTGAAGGTAATCCAAAAGTGTAAAGTGCATCCTTGACCTTCTCTTTGATAAGAAACTTTTTTGAATCCTTGTCTTTTAGAAACTAATAATCAGCATGAAATTATAACACAACATTATTACCTTGAGTGCATACTAATGAGATTTATTTGAATAGCAAGTATAAATCTCAAAAATAGTGTCATTCACAAGGAAACAAAAAATGAAAAGAAAAACTAGTATGACTTATCTCAAGAGTTTTGCAAGTATTTGAAGTAATTAACATGTTCAAGATCATTGCATTTAAATGCAATGGAGAGAATACAAAAATCAAAAGTAATTTTATATGTTGCGTCACTATGTATGTAACAATCTAAAATTTTTTATACCTAATTAACTATGGTTAAGGATAATCAAACACGAACCTAAACTAATTAAGTTAGTTAGTGTTGAAATGTATAGGGCATCGAGGAAAGTGAATATATATACATACACACACACACAACAACAACAACAACAACAACAACAACAACAACAACAACAACAACACACCGCATCGAGGAGTAGACTTAGGCCAATTCAAGGATCATGAAGGTGCCACATGACCATATCTTGAAAGCTCACACTTCAAGCTTTCCAACCATGTATGTCATGCCCTTGTAGACCTTCCTCTTGCAAAGGAAGATCCAAAGTAACCCACTTCACCATGGTCACCACCTGCAACAATGAATCGTGTTTGCATTAATGGTGGCTCAACCATCATTCCACCACTTCTCCACTTGCTCACGCAACCCTTGCACGTCCTTATGAGTGGCTCAACCACACCATGCCCTACCAAACCGGTATGCACCTCCCTAACCACCCTAGGTATGATCATCATGGTCTTCACACTATAAATTGGCTCATCCTTGGAATTGAGCACCATTTGAAGCTTGAGTTGTTTGTTAGTATGTGTGTCTTTGTGAAGGATGAGGGAGCAATTTGAGGAGGAGAAACCTTGCTCAATGTTCATCATGAGTATCCCAAACATTTCCCTTATGCTCAATTTCATGCATGATGAAAAACTACACACACTTTATGACATCAATGAATTGTGGCCTTTGCCATTATCGTAATGCCGCAAGAACGATGCAAAATGATTATCTAAGGTTCCTAAATTAAGTGGCCAAATTTAGACACATGACTATGATAAAAATTGTCGCCGAATGTAGTCTAATAGAAAAAAAAAATGTTTGCATTCATCTTCAACACCCTTGAAACCAAGTATCTAAACATCCATGGTACTAAGAGACGAACAAAAGAGTCATAGAACTTATGAAAATAATATGAATACGGGCTTGAATCAAAGACCCAAATTATGTACTATTATGTACAAGTTATAGAGCAACACATTGCACCAACTCATTGCACCATCCAACACAAGCCTGCTCTGAGATAAACTCAAAGTAGTGCATTCATGTTATTCTGTTTGCTATCTAGAGACAATTTACAATGCTTTTCCCAATTTTGCAAGTTCTGCCCGAGGTTCGGGTGTTCCAATCGTTGATTCTAGAGAGGGATGTAAGCATAAAAACACATACAAAAACAATTAAAGGATGTTTATTCGAAATAAAATACACATGCTAAAAATAATGTTTGTGTGAACTTAGATGATGCTAGAAAAAAGTTGAAGTACTTGGAGTATAGTTTCTAAATGTGCGTGTACTTGGCTAGACTTGTGATTGAAGTAGGAATGTTGACTTTCTATCTTCTTGCCACTTTGGTATATGCATGTGATGATTTTGATGATTGACTTGAGTGGATGCCTGGTATACTGATTTTATACATATGCTTGTGTGATCTACTCTGCATGATGTGTGATGTTTTAGATGAGGTATATGCCTATGATTAGTATGGAAATGATAATTGGTATAGTAATGGAGTAAAATGGACATGATAGGCATAAGGTTTGGAATATGATATAATATAATTGTGATATTAGGATAAATAGAAATCATGATGAGTTGTATACTATCTTAATATACATACTTTAACAATGAAGATATTGGACATGGTGTGCTACTCGGAAATATGTTTAAATTAATGGAAATGGTAACATGAAAAAGAATGGTTGTTATTAGCATGAAGCATGTTTAGCTCATGAATGCAAAATATAGTGCATAATGTGTTATCATTGACTTTGCTTAATGAAACACTACTAATATAAGAACCCACACTTTTAGATGGTTAGGAATCCATTATCATTGGTAGTTGACAAGTATTTTCTCACTAGTACGACCAGACGATAAAAACCTCCTATGTCGACTTTTATCTGAGGGTACAGATGTTTTCTTAAAACTTGTGAATTTCGGGAAGATTGACCACTTGCATTTATCACAATACTGTTGATCTGTCATTGGGTTGTAGTAGTCCGTGGACTACTTTATGACTTGTCTACATACCTAGTGACCAACATAAAAAAAGGGTTGCTTGAAATGCCTAGTATATTGTAGTGGTTGCATAATCATTGTATGTATATGATTGGTTAGCTAGAAGATAGACTAACTGGATCATAGAGCTTATCTTTTTTTATTTTCTCATGAAGCCACATGCCTAGCTTTTATGTTGTTTTCTCTATGTTACTTCTTTTGATGTATTTTGGACCATGTGCCCTAGGATGAAGGGGTACAATTAAGATATTATGAGATATATTTAATAAATTGGGCAATCATTATTCTAGGAATGAAAATTATGTTTACTACTTTATGGGGAATGCTATGTGATTAGACTTCAGTAGATAACGTGTTTAGACTTTGTTAGACTTCATGTAACTTCAAAGACTTTAATAATGCTTCCAATAAGGATTTAAATGTGCCAAGAATTTCTCTCCCAAAATTAAGAATTTGTCTCTTTATTATTTGAAAATTGGGCAAATACTAAAATAATTTGAAACTAGTCCAAATAAATTTAGACTAAGGTGATCTTAGGCTTGTTGTAAAGAATGTTTTGAGCTCTTTCCTTTCATATATGACATGGATAGTGAAAATATTGAAACAACCCTTTTCTGAGGCAACTATGACTCAATACATCTTGGTCGAAGCAAATCCATACAATCTCCGCTCAATTAAGCAACTTGAACATCTCCAACCGATATAAACCTGAAGGTAAGACTCAAAAGTACTAGAAAGCCATTATTAGAATTATAAAACAAAAAGAAGTTCAAAACTTTTTTTATCAAGTTCTGTAATTTATTTGGGTTCAATTAGTCTAAAACTTTTTAACATTAAAGCCCATAATTTCCATCCACTTAGCCTACCTTTAAGTATATTATAACCTATTCAAATAGGCTTAAACATCCTAAAAATCATATTTATATAACATATTTTGAAGCATAAAAACCTATTCTAATATGAAATATGATTGAAAATGTACCAAGATTCAACATAGCTTATATAATCTCTACCCAAATTAATAATATAATAAACTTCAATGATCCTAACTAACTTATTTTATCTTATTTATTTATTAACAGTTTTCAAATTTTAACTATGGAATTTTTTTTTCTTTGCCAACCTAGTTAGACACTTTATTATGTTAACATAATTCTTCCATAAGTTTTAATATTAATTTACTAGGAATTTAACTAAAATGCCTAAAATGACCTAAAAAACCATAAAACTGTATTTTCTTCTAATCATTATTTATAGTATCTATTTATATAATGTACTAATTTTTCTAATCAAAAAGGCTATTAGTAATACTAAATTACACAATTTTATGAACTTATTACCGAAACTAAGGTTAAGATCTACAAACACAAAATAAATTAGTCAAAAGGATTTTTATTTAAGTATTATTTGAAGAATCAAGCTATATTAACCTATAAATGTTTTAAATTTCCCAAACTTGGCTTTATCACCCAATGACCACCCTCTTAAATATTAATAGGAGCCTCCTAGTAATGATAATGATCATGTCACAAGAATCATTGAAAAGTCAAAGAAACTCAAGATGACATCAATTCACAGTTGCTTGCTAAAATATAAGACAAGGATACAAAATAAGAAGAGATTCCAAGACAAGTAGACATGAAAATTTAGTCTTGTTTACAATAATTGAAAGCAAATCCTAAATGTCTACTAGAAATCAATGTCTCCGTCAGTTGTGTCAACAATACTATGCCAAAAAACTACTAGAGATGATTTTTTTTTTAAATTGTGACTTTGCCATCAATTTACATAGTCATGACTCTTGTCTTCAGGCAATTGCAACATATTTGTAACATCCCCTTTTTGGTATATAAAAAAACCATTTAAAAAATTATTTCCTTATATGTATATATACATGTAAGAGTGCAAAACCTTTTTGAGTAAATATATTAGAAAAATAGTTGATTTATTTAAAAATTTGTTCTTCATTTTTGACTAGTTGCTCAAGCTGGTGGGACAACTTCCAGTCAGGGTGACCAAACTGAGTCTGCTTAAAAAATCACGCCTTCCTACAATAGGATAACCTACCTCTCGTTTAATACTTAACTTTACTTGGGATAAGACTGACCTACTATCAATTTAAACTTGTAATCTCTATCTCATAACTGTTAAAACAATTATTTTCCATATTTTATGGTGCTACTATTATCTGATTTGTTTCTTTATCCTTTTGGTTTATTAGTTTTAAAACAAATTTTAACTGTATCATTAGTATCATGAGTATTAATAGCAAAAGCATAATGTAATAATAGTGTGCCCAAAAGTACCCCACATCAGGGTTCATACATTGATAAATAGCCTTTAATCATTACATTCATGTTCTTGCATGTACTAGTATTTAAGTAACTTCATAAGGCACAAATATAAAAAAAATAAGGATAGTAAGTTTTGGCCCAAGTCTCTCAGTTGTTATATTGGTTTCCTGCATTTGAAAAATGGAACAGGTGAGCTCTTCGAGCCCACTAGATCATTCTAATTCAAAGACAATCTAATAATATAGCAAGCACATTATACAATCAATTACTTTCATACATTAGGCAATACAAACAATAGATTATTTTTAGTCAGTCAAGGTAGGGTGGTCGACCCAAGGGTGATTCTCGTACTTTTGGCCAAGTGAGTCTCGCAGGAATGTCACTGACGTCCAGGCTATGAGTCCCTATGTCTAGCAGTTTGCAAACTTGGAAGACATGCAAGGCACGATTGAGTTTCTTAAGCATGATCACACACCCATCTCTTAATCGGGACGTTAACGCGTGTCGGGACCCCTTCCCTAGGCCAAAAGATGGCCCGACTGGCACAATGACTCAACAAACTCACTCATCGAGTCGAGTTCGCCCAATCACTATTAAGCCCTTACATTCCAATTTCTATGACAAACAACATCATAGTAATTTAACCATTTATATATAAAGTGCGAAAGTAACAAAATATTACATATTACCATGTCCCAAAAGTACAGTTTGACCATTAAACAATTACAGACATACAAAATATGACCGACCTCAGATAGAAACAAAAAGAAACGGAGGGCCACTCCGAGACTAGGCTATCACCACGCCTTTCCCTCTATCAACCGCTGAGGAACCTGAAATGTTAGTAGAGTAGTGAGCCTAAAAATCAACGTGGCTCAGTGAGTAGTAAAATTAGTATATTACCTAATCGACATCCAAAAACAGTGCATGTATCCATGAATAGCAATAGTAAAACAATTTCTCACGAATCATGGTAAGTTATAAAAATAGTTATAATCAGTGCGACAGTTGAAGAAAAACAGTTTAAATACATGCAGCTCAAAATTTTATCAAGACTAGGGTCCAAATCATCAAACACAACTCTATAGTGAGGAACTTGAAATGTTAGTAGAGTAGTGAGCCTAAAAGTCAACGTGACTCAGTGAGTAGTAAAATTAGTATATTACTTAACCAGCATCCAAAAACAGTGCATGTATGCGTGAATAGCAATAGTAAAACAATTTTTCAAGAATCATGGTAAGTTATAAAAACAGTTATAATCAGTGCGACAGTAGAAGAAAAACAGTTTAAATACATGCAGCTCAAAATTTTATCAAGACTAGGGTCTAAATCATCAAACACAACTCTATGGTCATCGCTCGAGCGGGTCATGAGTCAAGCGTACCGGCCACTCAAGCAAGTCAAGGGTTAGGCACATTCATCAAACACCCTAACCCTGCGCTCGGTCCTCAAGTGCCGTGTTCAAGCGGGTCTGAGACTAGGCGCACTGATCATATGCCCTAACCCTGATGCTCGAACCTCGAGCCTAAATCAATCTCATCGCATACCCTGACACTACGCTCGGACCTCGAGCCTATGGTCTCCCTATCAGTGTACAACTACATATATTTTAAATCAATCATTACCACTCAATCGATGACAGTTTCAATCATTTTTCATGCAAGGAATATAGTTAAGATAACAACTGAATTAAACTACTCACCTCGGGTCTCGTGCACTGATGTCCCCTCGACACTCGGTCCAGTCCCCCGATCTATGCTCAAATCTACGTTACATTAGACCAATAGAGTTCCACATGAAACATTGCTTAATTTTGTCCCGTTATTCCTAATCGATTTCAGTCAATTTGAATTAGAATCGGTCAAACTTGGTCAACCGATCAAACGTGGTCAACTAGGTCAAACTCGGTCAACCTAGTCAAAATTGGTCAATTTGGGTTAGTTTGGTCAAAATCAAGTCAATTGGGTCAAAATTCTCAATTTTCAACACTTAGTCAATTCCAAGCCTTTTAGTTTAATTTGGGCAGCAAATTTGCAGATTTTCTTGCGATCAATCTAACTGTTGGATTTATGCGAAGCTTTGTAGATTTGATTCAGACCCTTCAAATATTCAGCAAAATTTTATCTTTCTATTTTAGATTTCATTTGATACATTTTCCAACTGAAATAACAGGAGCCCCAAATTCTGAATTTTTCTTCCTATCTATAGAGTGAAGTTCCTGAATTTCCTGTGATCAATCCGACTGGTGGATTTGTGTGAAAATTTTAAGATTTGATCTACATCATTCAAATGTTCCCTAGAATTTTGGTTTCGATTTTTCTGAACTCATTTACTATAGCTTTTGACTGGAATCATAGAGATGCTCAAATCTGGTCCTATTTGTTCTAACTGCGCAGCAAGACTCACAATTTTTCTGCTATCAATCCGTATATCGGATTTGAGCGATATTTTTCATTTATGATCTAAACTTCCCAAGGTGTCTCCAAAATTTTATTTGATGAATTTTGGACCCCGTTTATTATGTTTTCCAAGGGTGATATCAAGAAATTTTAGTTTTCCGGATTGCATATGACAAACAGTTAAAAGGCAACTTATTTAACCCCCTTAGACTTATCTATTTGAGACAAACTTTTTACACAACATTCCTAGTTGTTTCATGAATGGATCCTCCAAATTTTTGGCAAATTAGACATGTCTAATTATTTTTAAAAATTCATAACAACAAGCACAAAATTATGGTATCATGATAGAGTTTCCAAAAATTTTCCAAGTATTAGATTAGCGTGTTCGGCAGCCTACTTCGACGTCTTTTTTGACGTGCTTCAAGTGCTAATTAGCTATTCTTCATAAAATATAAAATAAATTAGACATAACAAGCTTTAAAATGAGCCATAATATCTCAAAATCGGAGTTCGGATGACCCACGAAACTGCCTCGCAAACTCGGCTAAAACACGGTCTATATGATTTTTTTGGGTTTTACAATCGCGAACAGCCCCTCTTCGATGCCATTTTCAACATGTTTCAAGAGGTCAGTTGGTGTTTCTCATAAAATAAAAGTTGAAGTAGACATTACAAGCTTTAAAACGAGATATAGTACCTTAATATTAGACTTCGGATGACCGAGAAATCAGCCTTGCAAAACTCGAAAAACACACATTTCTGGGTTTTTGCAGTGACGAACAACAGCTTTCGCGGTCGTTTCTGCCTCAAATGGCTCATGGTTTCGATCAAAGGCTTTCGCGGCCATTCCTTGAAGAAGGTATCAAGAGCTTTTTGAAGACTCCAAGATCACTCAAAATAGAACTCGGATGAGGAAGATATGAGAGGTAGAAGATGACTTGCTCAAGCTGGAAATGGCTGCAGCAATGGTGTGGGTGAGTTGTTTGAAGGAGATTTTGCAGCCCTTGTAGCAGTTCGTGGCCCTCTTTTCTTGCTTGTATTAGTGCCCAACATACTGAGAATTCAGAGGTTAGTTGGTGGTTGTATCAGAGTCAAAACAAGGGGCAAAAGCTATGAGAAGAATGATGGTTTTTCTGCCATTTTCTGTTGCCGTTCAGCTGGAAAAATGGAAAGGAAGAGAGGAGGAGAAGAGAAGGAAGAAAGGAGAGTGGGAGGGGGGCCAGCCGCGCGTGGGCTGGCCTGCGCACGGCAGGTCCGCCCACACGCATGGGCGCATGGGCTGGTGCGCGCCCAGCCCGTGCCCTTTCTTCCTTGGGCCTGGGCAGCCAGGCCCAGCGCCTGGTTGCCCAAGAGCAGCCCTTTTTTATTTTTATTTTTATTTTTTATTTTTTGTATTTATTTCTCTTCCTTTGTATATATGTATATATATATATATACGTATATATACTCGTTTTTCATCATTTTTTTCTAAAATTATTAAAATTATTTGATTTATCATTCTTTACCAAAATCTCTAATTATACACCATTTTCAATTTTTTTTTATACAATTATTTTCTAAAAATTGAATAATTCACCTATACATTACATTTTTCTCCCAAAAATTTCATTAATTTCTCTAAAAATTCCATAATTATTTCAAAATTTCAAAAATCAATTCTAAAAATTATTTTTCTCAAGAAATTACATATTCCTTATGATTCCACATATTTTCTCCTCAAATTTGCATTTTCTCCATTATTCTCATTTTTTTTCAATAAGTATTTCAAAAATAGGAAAAATTGAAAATAATTCATGTATTTTCATTAAAGTTTTTATAAAAATATACGAAAATACATATTCACAAATATGGGTCATTACAGTCTCCCCTCTTATAGAAAATTTCGTCCTCAAAATTTATAATGATGATGATAACACAAGTCAAGGAACAATACGCATCAACTTAGGATAGTATCAGATCATGAAGTCTTCACTCTCCTATGTATCCTGCTCGGCACCATGAAACTGTCAGCGCATTCGTACCATAGGTATTCCTTGTTGCACAACTTCCTCACAGCTCGATCGATGATAGCCATAGGCATCTCATCGTATGAATAGTCATCTCGCAGCTCAATATGCCTCCAATCAATAATGTGTGAGGGATCAGGGTGATACTTCCTCAACATCGAAACATGAAACACGTTATGAACCCTTGATAGCTGTGGCGGTAAGGCTAGTCGATAAGCAACAAAGCCTATCCTCTCAAGGATCTCAAAAAGCCCAATATATCTCGGTGCAAACTTCCCTGAAATCTCGAAGCGTGCCTGCCCCTTCCGAAGCAAAATACAGAGGAGGACATGGTCATCGACCTCAAACTCAAGGACCCTTCTTCGATTGTCAACATAACCTTTTTGTCGGTCTTGAGCAGCCTTCAAATTCTGTCTAATCCTTAGTATCTTTTCATTATGCTCCTCTATAAAGGCAGGGCCCAAGACTGCTCTGTCACCTGTCTCAGCCCAACAAGCAGGGGATCTACATGATCGACCATACAACGCCTCAAATGGTGCCATCCCGATGCTCGACTGGTAGCTATTATTATAAGCAAACTCACATAAGGCCAAGTGATCTTCCTAGCTATGAACAAAATCTATAACACAAGAGCGTAACATAACCTCCAAAATCTGGATCACTCGCTCAGATTGGCCATCAGTCTGCAGATGGAATGTTGTGCTAAGGTTCACCTTTGTCCCCAACTGAGTCTGCAATGCCTGCCAAAACCGGGACGTGAACCTAGCATCTCTGTCAGATACAATGGACAAGGGAACCCCATGTAGCCTCATAATCTCTCTAATGTAAAGGTGGTTCAACCGTTCCACTAAATCCTTAGTACTCATAGCAAGAAAGTGGGCTGACTTCGTTAAACGATCCACAACTACCCAAACTGCGTCATGTCTCCTCTATATACAGGGCAGTCCTGTAATGAAGTCCATGGTTATGTGTTCCCACTTCCACTTCGGTATAGATAAGGGCTGTAAGGGTCCACCAGGTCTCTGGTGCTCAGCCTTAGCCTGTTGGCACGTATCACATCGCTGGATGAAGACTACTATTTCCTGCTTCATCCCAGGCCACCAATATGTGTGTTTAGCATCTTGGTACATCTTATTGGCACCCGGATGAACAGCGTATCTCGAACGGTGTAGCTCTTCGAGCACACTACGTCTCAGGCCAGTATCATCTAATACCCATAGTCGTCCCCTAAATCTCAGTGCACCCTGTGAATCAAGTGACCACTCCCCATGAGAAGCGTCATCCGCCCAACCCCTGAACATATCATAGGTCGCATCACGAGGCTGTCCCTCCGTAAACTCCTAAAATCTATGCACTGACTTTGGTCTCAGAGGATGACTCGCGGATACTCATAACTGTAGCAAAGTCAATCATCCTCCACTCATGCGATATGTGTCTAGCTATGCAGGTAGTCTCAACCCGTTTTCGACTCAAAGCATCATCAGCCACTATGTTAGCCTTCCTTGGGTGGTACTTGATAGTAAAGTCATAGTCCTTCAATTGCTCTATCCATTGCCTCTATCTCATGTTTAGATCCTTCTATGAGAATAGATATCTAAGGCTTTTGTGATTCGAATAGAGCATAAAATGCTCTCCATAGAGGTAATGTCACCATATCTTTAGTGCGAACACTACTGTTCCAAGCTCTAAGTCATGTACGGGGTAGTTCCTCTCATAAACTTTCAATTGTCGTGAGACAAAAGTGAAAACCCCATCATCTTGCATCAGCACGTAACCAAGGCCTGTCTGTGATGCATCAGTGTATATAGTCAGCTCTCGGCCGAGCTCTGATAACACTAGCATTGGAGCAGATGTCAGTCTTTGTTTAAGCTCCATGAAGGCATTCTCACACCCATCATCCCATGTAAATGGAGTATCCTTCTTGGTGAGCTTCATCATCGGAGCGGCAATCTTCGAGAAGTTCTTAATGAAACAATAGTAATAGCCTGCTAAACCCAAGAAGCTGTGGATCTCAGTCACCTTGGTAGGTCTCGGCCAGTTGATAATCGCCTCAACCTTAGCCCGGTTAACAGAAATACCCTCAGCTCTAACCACGTGACCCAAAAATCGGACCTCTAACAACCAAAACTCGCACTTGCTGAACTTGGCATACAACCTATGCTCCCTCAAAGTCTACAATGCGATCCTCAAGTGTTCGGCATGCTCCTCTGGAGACCTTGAGTAAATCAAAATATCATCAATGAAGATAATCACAAAAGCATCAAGGTATGGCCGAAACACTCTCTGCATGAGGTCCATAAACATAGCAGGGGCATTTGTCACGCCGAACGACATGACTAAGAACTCGTAGTACCCATATCGAGTGCGGAATGTTGTCTTCTAGACATCCTCTTCCTTGACCCTCAGCTGATGGTACCCTGATCTTAAATCAATCTTCGAAAACACCATGGCACCCCTAAGCTGATCAAACAAGTCGTCGATACATGGAAGAGGATACTTATTCTTTATCGTCACCTTGTTCAACTGTCTATAGTCGATAGATAAGCGGAGGCTCCCATCATTCTTCTTCACAAACAATACCAGAGTGCCCCAAGTTGACACACTAGGGGTAATAAAACCCTTACCCAATAACTCCTCTAGCTAAACCTTCAGTTCCTGTAACTCCTTCAGCGCCATGTGGTAAGGAGGAATGGACACCGGACGTGTCCCTGGAATGACCTTGATGATGAAATCGATCTCCCGCTTAGGGGGCAAGCCCAGTAGATCCTTGGGAAACACGTCTGGGAAGTCTCTGGCGACTGGAATCTCATCGATACTCGACCATGAAGGTCCCTCATCTATGGTGGTCAAACCGGCTAGAATGTCCATGTCACGCTGTGTAAGCAATCTACCATGGGTGCTCTGCCTATCGGAGGCTCTACCCTGAAATAAAACAATGGGTCACCCCAGGATCTAGAATACGACCCTCTTGGTGAAGTAGTCGACACGTGCGTGGTATGCAGCCAGCCAATCCATCCAGAGTATGGCATCAAACTCGAGAAACTCCAACACTCGGAGGTCTACAATAGTCTCAAAGTCTCCCAATCTAAGTACGCACCCCTCACAGATCATGTTGGGGTAGATGCGTTCCCCAGCAGTAGTACTCAATATCAAATAAGTGGGTAACCTAACTGGTCTAAGCCCTAATCTATTCACAGCACATCTAGAAACAAAAGATAGGGTAGAACCAACATCAATCAACACATATATAGATGAATCATGAAGTGAAACAGTACCTTCCACCAAGGTCCTCGTCGAATCGGGGTCAGGCTGTGTGACAACATGTGTTCTGTATTGGAAGGCAGGAGTGAAAGAACTGGGACCTGCCATAAGAGTTGGGCACTCAGCCTTTTTGTGTCCAACTTGTCCACACTGAAAATATGTAAGGGGTGGCCTCTGTCCCCCCTGGTAGCCCTGACTCTACCCACAGCCTTGACCTCGGCTTCTACCTCAGCCCCAATAAAATGTACTTTGCTACTCTGCCGGTGGCTGTGACTGAATAGGAGTGGTCGCAAGTATAATAGCTGTCATAGCGACCTGTCCGGGAGCGATGCTCTCTAAAAACTTCCTCTACCTTTCGTAACGACCACAACCCCTAAATCTTCTGGATCCACCTCTATATGGTGGCTGAGTCTGTGACTGTGTCTGCTGAGTGCTACTTGGTACTATGGAGATCTCAGGACGCCCATCCAACCCGCCCATCTCATACCGCTCAGCCCCCCTTTGAATCTCCTCTAAGGTCTGGGCCCTCGACGTGGTAGTCGCCTGTCTGATGGCAACGCTCCGCCCTCGTCGATAAAATCCAGCCCTCTCTCTCGGCTCAGATACTATCCAGGATGCATACACCTCCAACTGTAGGAACCGATGGGTATACTCTTTTATAGTCATAGTCCCCTGGTGTAAGCTCAGAAACTTTATCTTTTTACGTTCCTGCTCAGCCTCCGGAATGTAAACCCCCAAAAAAAGCTCTCTAAATCTAGCCCAAGATGTGATCTGGCCCTCTATGCGCCTGGTAGACCGCCACCACTTGGGAGCCTCACCCTCCATCATATGTGCTGAGAATAAAACCTGATCTATCTCTGATAATCGCAGGGTCTCAGCGTTCTTCTCCATATTCAGCAACCAATGCTCTACTGCCTCCATGTTGATACCGCCCGTGAATGTCGCAGGGCGTAAGTCCAAGAAGCTCTTGAGGAGCCGAGTGTGGGCTCTCTCATCTCCCTGCCTATCCTGAGTAGGGGCAACTGGTGCCACTGCTGCTGCAACTGGTGTTGCTGGTGGAGTAGGCGATGGGGGCACTATAGTGGGAGCGACCGTCGCCACGGGTGCAGCAGGGACAGAAGGTCCTGTCGACGTGGATGGCTCATCCCTCAGCCTCTCAGCCTCCAACCTGTCAAGTCTCTCCCTCAGTACGGCTGTCTGAGCCTACATAGCCTCATTAGAGGCCCTAATCATAGCCTCAAGCCTCTGTATAGGGTCCATCTCAGGCTGAACTAGAGGTGGTGGTGGTGGAGGTGTCAGCTCCCTAGGCCCGGTCGGTGGTCTACCTCTCTTGGCTCCACCCCACTTTGGCGGCATCTTTTATTTGCATTTGAATTGAATTGTTGGTTATTCATCTATTCGAAATAGACCTGACTCTAAACACTTAGTACTATTGTACATTATGTTCAAAATACGTTTAATGGTTGATAGTTCTCCCTTTTTCCCTTAAGTTTGGGTTTTTGTTTACTTTCGCATTTACTTTGATGTCGCCTAAGCCCTTCACTTATCAGTTTTCTCTACTTTTTGAAACCTTGGGCTCTGATACCAAGTCTATTAGGACATCTTCCCTCGGCCGAAGGATGGCCCGACCGGCACAATGACTCAACGAACTCACTCATCAAGTCGAGTTCGCCCAATCACTGTTAAGCCCTTACATTCCAATTTTTACGACAAACGACATTAGAGTAATTTAACCATTCATACTATAAGGTACGAAAGTAACAAAATATTACATATTACCATGTTTCAAAAGTACAGTTTGACCATTAAACAATTACAGACATACAAAATGTGACCGACCTCAGATAGAAAAAAAAAGAAACGGAGGACCACTTCGAGACTAGGCTATCACCACGCCTTTCCCTCTATCAGCTGCTGAGGAACTAGAAATGTTAGTAGAGTAGTGAGCCTAAAAGTCAACGTGGCTCAGTGAGTAGTAAAATTAGTATATTATCTAACCGGCATTCAAAAATAGTGCATGGATGGATGAATAGCAATAGTGAAAAAATTTCTCAAGAATCATGGTAAGTTATAAAAACAGTTATAATCAGTGCGACAATTGAAGAAAAATAGTTATCATCAAATACAACCCTATGGTCATTGCTCAAGTGGGTCATGAGTCAGGCGTACTGGTTGCTCAAGAGGGTCAAGCGTTAGGCGCATTCATCGAACATCCTAACCTTGCCCTCGGTCCTCAAGTGTCATGTTCGAGTGGGTCTGAGACTAGGCGTAATGATCATATGCCCTAACCCTGATGCTCGGACCTCGAGCCTAAACCAATCTCATCGCATACCCTGACCCTGCGCTCGGACCTTGAGCCTATGCTCTCCCGATCAGTGTACAACTACATATATTTTAAATCAATCATTGTAGCTCAACACGAGAAACCACTCAATCGATGACAGTTTCAATCATTTTCCATGCAAGGAATACAGTTAAGATAACAACTGAATTAAACTACTCACCTCGGGTCTCGTGCACTAATGTCCCCTCGACACTCGGTCTAGTCCCTCGATCTATGCTCAAATCTACATTACATTAGACCAATTGAGTTCCTTATGAAACATTGCTTAATTTGGTCCTGTCATTCCTAATCGATCTCAGTCAATTTGAATTCGAATTGGTCAAACCTGGTCAACCGGTCAAACCTGGTCAACTAGGTCAAACGCGATCAACCTAGTCAAAATTGGTTAACATTGGTCAATTTAGGTTAGTTTGGTCAAAATAAAGTCAATTGGGTCAAAATTCTCAATTTTCAACACTTAGTCAATTCCAAGCCTTTTAGTTTAATTTGCGCAGCAAATTTGCAGATTTTCTTGCGATCAATCCAACCGTTGGATTTACGCAAAACTTTTCAGATTTGATTCGGACCCTTCAAATATTCACGAAAATTTTATCTTTCTATTTTAGATTTCATTTGATACGTTTTCCAACTGAAATAACAGGAGCCCCAAATTCTAGATTTTTCTTCCTATCTATAGAGTGAAGTTCCTGAATTTCCTGTGATCAATCCGACTAGTGGATTTGTGTGAAAATTTTCAGATTTGATCTATATCATTCAAATGTTCCCTAGAATTTTGGTTTCGATTTTTCTGAACTCATTTACTATAGTTTTTGACTGGAATCATAGAGATGCTCAAATCTGGTCCTATTTGTTCTAACTGCGCTGCAAGACTCACAATTTTTCTGCTATCAATCCGTATATCAGATTTGAGTGATATTTTCCATTTATGATCTAAACGTCCCAAGGTGTCTCCAGAATTTTATTTAATGAATTTTGGACCCCGTTTATTATGTTTTCCAAGGGTGATATCAGGAAATTTTAGTTTTTCGGATTGCATATGACAAACAGTCAAAAGGCAGCTTATTTAACCCCCTTAAACTTATCTATTTGAGACAAACTTTTTACACAACATTCCTAGTTTTAACCCCCTTAGACTTATCTATTTGAGACAAACTTTTTACACAACATTCCTAGTTGTTTCATGAATGGATCCTCCAAGACATGTCTAATTATTTTTAAAAATTCATAACAGCAAGCACAAAATTATGGTATCATGACAAATTTTTCAAAAATTTTCTAAGTATCAGATTAGCGTGTTCGGTAGCCTACTTCAACATCTTTTTTTACGTGCTTCAAGTGCTCATTAGCTATTCTTCGTGAAATATAAAATGAAGTAGACATAACAAGCTTTAAAAGGAGCCATAATACCTCAAGATCGGAGTTCAGATGACTCACGAAACTGCCTCGCAAACTCGGCCAAAACACAGTCTATCTGATTTTTCTGGGTTTTGCAATCACGAACAGCCCCTCTTCGACGCCATTTTTGACATGTTTCAAGAGGTCAGTTGGTGTTTCTTAATAAAATGAAAGTTGAAGTAAACATTACAAGCTTTAAAACGAGCTATAGTACCTTAATATTGGACTTTGGATAACCGAGAAATCAGCCATGCAAAACTCGGACAACACACATTTCTGGCTTTTTGTAATGACAAACAGCAGCTTTCAAGGCCATTTTTGCCTCAAACAGCTTGTGGTTTCGATCAAAGGCTTACACCTCCTTGAAGAGGGTACCAAGAGCTTTCCGAAGACTCCAAGATCACTCAAAACGGAGCTTAGATGAGGAAGATATGAGAGGTAGAAGATGGCTTGCTCAAGTTGGAAATGGTTGCAGCAATGGTGTGGGTGAGTTGTTTGAAGGAGATTTTGCAGCCCTTGGAGTAGTTCATGGCCCTCTTTTCTTTCTTGTATTAGTGCCCAACATACTGAGAATTCAGAGATTAGTTGGTGGTTGTATCAGAGGTCAAAACAAGGGGCAAAAACTATGGGAAGAATGTTGGTTTTTCTGCCATTTTTTGCTGCTGTTCGGCTGGAAAAACGGAAAGGAAGAGAGGAGGAGAAGAGAAGGAAGAAAGGAGAGGGGGAGGGGGGCCAGTCGCGCGTGGGCCGAGTGGGGTGGGCCGGCCCACGCGTGGCCTGGTCCGCCCACACACATGGGCGCACGTGCTGGTGTAAGCCAAGCCCGCACGTGCCTAGTCCGCGCCCTTTCTACCTTGGGCTTGGGCAGCCAGGCCTAGCGCCTGGCTTCCCAGGAGCAACCCTTTATTTTTATTTTTATTTTTCATTTTTTGTATTTATTTCTTTTCCTTTGTATATATGTATATATATACGTATACGTATATATACTCGTTTTTCATCATTTTTTTCTAAAATTATTAAAATCATTTGATTTATCATTCTTTACCAAAATATCTAATTATACACCATTTCCAATTTTTTATACAATTATTTTCTAAAAATTGAATAATTCACCCATAAATTATATTTTTCTCTCAAAAATTCCATTAATTTCTCTAAAAATTCCATAATTATTTCAAAAATTCAAAAATCAATTCGAAAAATTATTTCTCTCAAGAAATCACATATTCATTATGATTCCACATATTTTCTCCTCAAATTTGTATTTTTCTCCATGATTCTCATTTTTCTTCAATAAGTAATTCAAAATTAGGAAAAAATGAGAATGATTCATGTATTTTCATTAAAATTTTTAGAAAAATATAGGAAAGTACATATTCACAAATACGGGTCGTTACAACACGAGAACCATTGTTGATTGTCCTTAGACCAATTAACTGTTCCAAGTGTACTATTATCTTTTTAAGAGTGATCGTGTATTTGGTCACTAATATATTCATGCATATTAAATCATAATTCTATAAAAGATAGATTGTTCATACCTTCATAGATATGAATATAATATGTAACATTCACTTAATCATATCTTTACCGTGTTTGAATTTTAAAATCACATATTCTCATAGACTATACTCATCTAGTAAATTATGTGCATATCTGTGATCACCCTAGGTCTTATAATGTATACACGTCAACATGAATTTTTAAAAAATTGAAAATAAATATAAAAATGAGTGGAAACTTGTTTTTAATTATCATTATATGATAATTAATCAATATAAAATTTATTAGAACATTCAGATAGCTAAAAACGTGCGCAAAAAAGTGTAAAAAAAACAGGGTACCTTGCTGCCGACCGCGGTCCGTGTTATGATGACCGCGGTCCGTGAATGTGAAAACCCAAAAAAATGCAAACAAACTGTGGACCGCGGTCATTGAGGGCCGACCGCGGTCAACAGTGGAAAAACTGTAGAAACGAGAACTAGGTCACATTGGTGACTGCGGTCCTTGAAGTGATGACCGCAGTCCGTAAAGGGGTGACCGCGGTCCATAAAGTGAAGACCGCGGTCCATGAAGAGAAAACTGTCCAATGACCGAGGTCCAAAAAGTGTGACGCGGTCCGTGTTCGGGCTATATGTGCATTTCAGGCGCAGATTTGCTCATTTTTCACTAAAACTGCTTGGGATTCGGAGGAGGCGACGGAAGAGCAACTCAAAGGTGAGTTTTGTGATTTTCTTTAAGTTTTGAGGTAATCTAAGAGTATCTATCAATAGTTAGTAGATCAAAGTAATGAAGATCCGTTTTTGAACTTATTATTGTGAGTTTAATGGTTGGAAATCAAGTCAAATGGGATGAACTGTTTTTTTTATTCCCTTATATGTGTGTTTGGACACTAGTGTGATGATATTTGGTTGTTGAAATGAAGGAGTTGATCTCATTGAAAATGAATCCCGTTTTTGGGCTTGAATCAATGGTTTTTGATGAGTAAATGATGTGAACAACCATTTCCTAGCTGATTTATGTATTTAAATGGTTATTGGATGTCCAAAACACTAGATTTAAGTGTTAAACTGGAATGAAACTCACACATGTGGTGTACACATGGGTGAAAACCCACTATTGGGTGAGAAATGGTGTGTAGACTGTGGTCCACACCGTACTAAGCACAGTCAATGGACGTGAATATAGTTTTGGAGTGTTTTGGGTACACTCTAGAGCACTAATTGATAACGGATCTTTAGGATTGTGTTAGATGTGTATTAAAGGCCCAGAGTAATGTACCATTATCATCTAATGATGCAGATTAACGATATTGGATTACTGAGCGAGGGGTGATAATCCAGGAGCGTTTCGGCGTGCACAGGTGGGGTTGATTATCTCTTCCTCACTCTTTAGTATTATGCGGACGTAGGATGCG
>JAJIYU010005933.1:0-21470 GCA_030144865.1 Tinospora cordifolia | reverse complement strand
TTATCACCAATCGAGTCACAAGTATCTAACATATTCATACCTAACGATTTTCCACAAAGTGGTGACAAAACGTATAACTTGTACAAATCTTTCCATTTTCCAATTCGATCCAACCCATTCGTTCGTAGAGCTATTTACTCGATCGCAGACATTTCTGGAACACCTCTAACAGAGGGACAAATAGTTAATTTGGAAAGAACTTATTGTCAACCTCTTTCAGATATGAATCCATCTAATTTAGAAGGGAAGAACTTGCATCAGTATCTCGATTTCAATTCAAACATGGGTTTGATTCACACGGAGAGGAAACGTTTGTACTCGGCTACAAAGTTTATTTTGTACACCATGGGGGGCTCTATTTTTCTTTTAATGGGAGTTCTGGGTATGGGTTTATATGGTTGCAATAAACCAACAACTCTCTCTAAAGAACTCGGCAAAATAGCCCCATAACTTCAGGAGAAGGGGTGTCGATTCGATCCGCCCCCTGGCTGGGAGGCATCTACCTCATCCCGATCACAAGTAGAGGTTCACCATGATGGGGGTACTTCTCTTTTTTTCCGTTTTGGAAGAAATGCAAAGGGGACCATCCTTTTTGTTTTTTGCCCCCAGGAGCCCAAGTATCATATACGCCCCCAAAATAAAGAGCCTTGAGTACTAGAAGAAAAACACCTATACCTAATAGGATGATGTATGCAGCTGAGGCATCCTAACAGACCTTTAGACTTGAACCTTGTTCCTACATGACCGGATCAATTCGATCAGGCATTTGCCATCTATTTTTATTGTTCAACTCTTTGATAACATGGAAAAACCAAAAGCTCTGCCCTCCCTCTCTATCTATCCAAGGGATGGAAGGGCAGAGGCCTTTGGTGTCCCCTCCAGTCAAGAATTGAAGCCTCACAATCACTAGCCAATATGCGTTCTCATGCCCTTCTTTGGTCATGGTTCGATATTCTGGTGTCCTAGGCTTAGAGGAACCACACCAACCCATCCCGAACTTGGTGGTTAAACTCTACTGCAGTGACGATACTGGTTTCCATTCCCATCATCATATTGATGATAAATCTCCTTGTGCTATCGGTTGAGCATCGGACATAGGCCTAGATTCACTAGGATGAGATGCCTTGGTAGGATTTATATCTTCATTAAGTTTAAAGGGAAGCTTAATAAAATAATCCTTATTAGACCATAACGGGTGGTTGCATTTAGTGAAAAAAGTTGTATGGCTTTCTGCGCAGCAATTCTAAATCAATGAAGATCTCAAGCTTTGGATTATTGGAGAATGCTGGGTAGAGTCTGCAGGTTGAGTTCCTTCAAAAATAGAAGAAATCCATGGAACAAAAGCAAAATTCGTTTTGAGTCCTCGGGGAGTCTAGGTGAGGTGGCTAATCTTTTGGAGAATGTCATAACCAATGATAAATGGTTTGGACAAGCCTGGAGCACCAAGGATTCGGTGCTTAAATGTGAGCAAAAGGTGAAGCTTAATCTTCACGGGCTTGCTGATAAGTGTAATGGCCAATTTATTTGGACCAACAGTGTTGAAGGCTTGGCGATAGGGTTTCCACTATTCAGTAGGAAACAGGGAGGGATTCATGAGTGTGGCTCAGGCACCTGTATCAATCAAAGCAGTTAGTGAGAAAGGATGGTGGTAGGGAGAGAGGTAAACCTGTACTTTGGCATGGGGCAAGTTTGAGATGCCATTGACTGATGGAGATGAGGAATTCAAAACAAAGGCTTCAATCCTTGAGATAGCCATGACAGCCTCGGGAGAAAATTCATTCTGGAACTCAAATAAAGATTCGACATCAGAGGCTTCCATGTCCTCCAGTGCCATAATTTTTTTAAAGGGCTGCATGGCGCTTAGTTTTCTTAGGACAGTTTTTTGCATAATGATCCTTTTGTTTGCAGATGAAACATCTGGAATCAGTTGTCTTGCCATGGAAAGGCTTTCGTCGTAAGAACTTTCATTTCTTGTGAGAGGATGATCTCTTTTGGCCTTTATGATGGAACCGCCTGGAGACTTTGGAACAGTGTGGGAAGACAGATTTCTTTTTGCAAGAGCAAGGTTCAAAAGCATGGCACTTAGGAACAACATCATGACATGCATGGCTGAAGGCTTTGCCCAGGTTGTGGGCGCGCTAAACAATTTCAAACTGGACACAGAAACCCTGGTGGCCATTCTTGATATATGAAAATAATTGCCCTAAGGTGCTATCCTGTTTGGTTTTCTTATGTGTAGCCATGTATTCTTGTGCTCTCTGAACAATAGGATTCTGGAAGGAGAGGAGGAAAACTGTCTTAAGATCGACATCATCCACACCCTTAATCAAATAGAACCACTTAGACATCTGCTCATAATGCGCTACATATTCTTGAGATTATATGAACAACATTTTGTAGCTAGATATCGTTCTTGTGCCTGTTCGACATGGTGGTTCCACGGACCTACAAAGGCTTCAAAGAGTAATGAAAGGAAATTAGTGACAATTTGCTGCAATAATTCAGTTTGTTTATAAGCCTGTTGTGCATTCGACCAATCTCAGAGGCTTTCAGATAGCCGAGTGAGGAGGTTTTCAATGATGATTGGATCAGTTGCCCCATGTTTGATAGATTCGGCACGACACCATGAGAGCATGTCATTGAAGAAATATGGCTAGTTCTCATAAGGGAGAGAATCTAAATTAAAGGTATGGAACGCACTAGATTTGGAGGGTTTGTTATTAGGAGGAAGGAAGTCAGATTCCATATCATCTGATTCTTCAGGTGGATGCTCGTGAAAAGATACAGGTCCATGAGGAGGTTCAGTAGGTTCTGGTTTAGGTTGCGAGGATTCTCCTGGGCCTGAGTCAGTCGCAAGGATGTTATGGGAAGAATCGAATTTTTCAAAGAAGGAATCAGAAGGAGAAGAGGCAGAAGAAGAAGAAACTTCAGAAGGAGAGTCATCAGGGATAGGGTCGGCTAGGGCTACAGAGGGTTGATCATAACGACGAGCCACATATTCAAGAAAAGAACTTAAGGGATTTTTCGAAATGTCAGGAAGTGGATGCGGCTTAGAAGAAGCCTGGATCTCGAGTTCAATAGGAGGAATGGTCATAACAACCTTTTCTTTTCCCTTATCTTTTCGTTTGTGAGAGGACCCAAATGGAAAATAGGGTGGAGAATTGTGATAGGCATCAGGATGAGATGGAGGGTCCAGAGGTGGTTGCTGGAATGAGGATTTAAAAGTTAGACCACTACATGACCGAGGAGGACAAGTAGGAGGCCGTTTGCTATGGAGTTGTCAGTTCGGAAGAAAAAGGGATGGCATGGTAAAAGAGGGTGGTTTAAAAGCTGAAGGTATAATGTGAGGTGTAAAGAAAGGGTTTGATGGAGGATCAGGGGGTGAGTTTGTAAGCTCACGCAGTTGATTCTTGAGGGACTCATGTTCACGTTCAAGGGGGCCAAGGACAGTCTGGGTTTTGCAATAATGGGTAATGGAATTGGCAAGGTCTAAAAGTTGGTGATGGACCTGGTCAATATGGGCTCTAAGAGAGGCAATAAGTTGATCATGGGCAGTTTGATGGGCTAGAGATTGTTGCTGTTTATGGAGAATGGATTGAAGAAGGTCATTCTGGTATAAGGCATTGTTGGACTGCCAATTCAAAACTGCATCAGAATTAGTAAGGGTCTAAAGAACTGGTCCTTCAGTTTAATCTGATACTGAAGAGGGCAGCCGATAAATGGGTCGTAGACCATTCTATGCCAGATGGTGGAGGTGAAGCACCAGAATGTTTAGAGAGAACAAAACAATCGTTATCAGGGGCATAATTATCTTGATCTGGATTGTAGTCTTCTTCATCATCAGATGGTTCACTGCTGACTTGGTCATCAAAATCATCATCAATAAAATAATCAAAAAGTAAGACATAGTATTGGTACCTTCCTGATGGTGATTCAATAAAACCAATTGTTGGGTCGCCAGACTCATATCTGGCAGCTAAGAGCTACTGGGTTGTCTTTTTGCAGGGCTTCTCAATATCATATTTAACTTCAAATGCATCATCATCACAATCAGGATAATTGCATGTATCACACCAGTGGTGTGCAACAGTAGGAAGATTTGGGAAATCAACAAAATGGATGCCCGCAGAAGAAGGTCGTGACTGCACCAGAGAGGCTGTTGGAAAGATAGTCTCGACAAGTCCGTCTTGACGCCTACTATGAACAGCCTGAGTAGATTGTCGTACTTCGTTTGCCTGGAATCGAGCCTCATAGCTTGTAAGCCAGCTTTGTGGGAATAGTTGCTGGGGTTGGCTAGGAGGAATTGTCCTCGGAAGGAAGGTGTGTGAAACAGCACCTTGAGAGTTGATATCCAGCACGAGGCCATCAAGCGAAGATCCTTTGTAAGAAACATCTATCGCGTGGTTTTTAACGCGATAAGCGACCTGGTAATGGATAGTTGCTGCCAGAGCAGTTTGGATCTGAGGTCACCAGACAATTGGGCTTGAAGGGTAAGGGTGGTGAAGGCATGAGGGTCCTTCAAATACACATTAATTTGGATAAAATGTAACAAACACTGTGCCAAAATTTAGGGTGGTTTGGATAGTGCCAATGACTGCATTAGAGTAACGAATCATGCAAGAATCAAGGATAGCTATTCGAGAAATAGCTTCTGTGGCTTTTTTACCATGGAAGGTGATAGACATTTTCACTGCACCATAGTGAAGATGAGTATAGCCGTCTTTTCGCCATTGGGGTAAAATAAAAGCGGATAAGGCAATGGGGAAAAAATGTTCAGCTTGATCAGCAGGGATCTGGTGTTCATTGAAGTTGGATATCTTGACATATTCTTTGACCGGACTTTGCGGTGTGTGTCTGCTGAACCATTTTTTAATTTTTCTATGAAAAGAGGTAGAGGGAAGAGTATAAACATTCTGGGGTAAAATGGGGAGAAGTTCAGTGAGTGGAACAGTTCCATTAGAATCAGGCAAGTATTCTACTTCATATAACCCATCTATTTTGGCTGAAGTGCAAGAGGCTTCAAGAAAAGAGGCCGGAGAAGCTTCCATTCTTTTTACCAAATTCTTACCGGGCAACAGTTTGTGTCAGAGAGTGAAAGATGCCTTCAAATGCCTTCCTCGGCTAACAGGTCTAGGTCACAATGACTAAACAATTTGTTGGTAAGGTGGGAATGACTGGAAAATGGGAAACAGAGATACTGGTTTTCGGGCAGGACTTACTTAAGAGGCTAAGTATCGTTGTGCTTACTGGCCCGAGTATCCTGAAGATAGGGGGCCGCAGGGAGAAGAGCTAGGTGATGAGGTATAAAATGAAGTAGAAGAAGCCGGAGAAACAGTAAGAAGTTGACACCGGATATCCCAGAGATAAAAAAGTTCAACGTCAGAGATGTCATAGAAAGTTTGTGTATAATAAACAAATGTCCAGAAACACAAATTGCATGTATTCTTGTGCTCTCTAAACAAATTGCAGAAACACAAGAATACATGCAATTTGTTCAGAGAGCACAAGAATACATGCAATTTGTGTTTCTGGACATTTGTTTACTGCATACAAACTTTCTGTGACATCTTTGACGTTGAACTCTTTTATCTCTGGGATATTCAGTGTCAACAGGTTCTTACTGTTTCTCCAGCTTCTTCTACTTCATTTTATACCTCATCACCTGGCTCTTCTCCCTGCGGCCCCCTATCCTCAGGATACTCGATCCAGTAAGCATGACGATACTTAGCCTCCTAAATAAGTCCTACCCAAAAAACAGTATCTCTGTTTCCCATTTTCCAGTCTTTCCCACCTTACCAGCAAATTGTTTAGTCACTGTGACCCAGCCCTGTTAGTCGAGGAAGGCGTTTGAAGGCATCTTTCACTCTCTGACACAAATTGTTGCTCGGTAAGAATTTGGTAAAAAGAATGGAAGCTTCTCCGGCCTCTTCTCTTGAAGCCTTTTACACTTCAGCCAAGATAGATGGGTTATATGAAGTAGAATACTTGCCTGATTCTAATAGAACTATTCCACTCACTGAACTTCTCCACATTTTACCCCAGAATGTTTATACTCTTCCCTCTACCTCTTTTCATAGAAAAATTAAAAAACTGTTCAGCAGACACACACCGCAAAGTCCGATCAAAGAATATGTCAAGATATCCAACTTTAATGAACACCGGATCCCTGCTGATCAAGCTGAACATTTTTTCCCCGTTGCCTTACCCGCTTCTATTTTACCCCAATGGCGAAAAGACGGCTATACTCATCTTTACTATGGTGCAGTGAAAATGTCTATCACCTTCCATGGTAGAAAAGCCACAGAAGCTATTTCTCGAATAGCTCTCCTTGATTTTTGCATGATTCGTTACTCTAATGCAGTCATTGGCACTATCCAAACCACCCTAAATTCTGGCACAATGTTTGTTACATTTTATCCAAATTTTAATGTGTCTTTGAAGGACCCTCATGCCTTCACCACCCTTACCCTTCAAGCACAATTGTCTGGTGCCCCTCAGATCCAAACTGCTCTAGCAGCAACCATCCATTACCAGGTCGCTTATCGCTTCCAAAACCACGCGATAGATGTTTTTTACAAAGGATCTTCCCTTGATGGCCTCATGCTGGATATCAGCTCTCAAGGTGCTATTTCACACACCTTCCTTCCGAGGACAATTCCTCCTACCCAACTCCAGCAGCTATTCCCACAAAGCTGGCTTACAAGCTATGAGGCTCGATTCCAGGCAAATGAAGTACAACAGTCTACTTAGGCTATTCATAGTAGGCGTCAAGACGGACTTGTCGAGATTATCTTTCCAACACCCTCTCTGGTGCAGTCACGACCTTTTTTTGCGGGCATCCATTTTGTTGATTTTCCAAATCCTCCTGCTGTTGCACACCACTGGTGTGATACATGAAAATTTCCAGATTGTGATGAGGATGCATTTGAAGTTAAATATGATATTGAGAAGCCCTGCCAAAAGACAACCCAGCAGCTCTTAGCCGTTAGATATGAGTCTGGCGACCCAACAGTTGGTTTTATTGAATCACCATCAGGAAGGTACCAATACTATGTCTTACTTTTTGATTATTCTATTGATGATGATTTTGTGACCAAGTCAGCAGTGAACCATCTGATGATGAATAAGACTACAATCCAGATCAAGATAATTATGCCTCTGATAAGGGTATGTTCTGTTCTCTCTGAACATTCTGGTGCTTCAACTCCACCATCTGGTATAGAATGGTCTACCGACCCACTTACCGACTGCCCTCTTCAGTATCAGATTAAACCTTCTAAAATCATGACACCTAAAGGACCAGTTCTTCAGACCCTTACTAATTTTGATGCAATTTTGAATTGGTAGTCCAACAACGCCTTATACCAAAATGACCTTCTTCAATCCATTCTCCATAAGCAGCAACAATCTCTAGCCCATCAAACTGCCCATAATCAACTTATTGCCTCTCTTAGAGCCCTTATTGACCAGGTCCATCACCAACTTCTAGACCTTGCCAATTCCATTACCCATTATTGCGAAATCCAGACTATCCTTGGCCCCCTTGAACGTGAACATGAGTCCCTCAAGAATCAACTGCGTGAGCTTACAAACTCACCCCCTGATCCTCCATCAAACCCTTTCTTTACACCTCACATTATACCTTCAGCTTTTAAACCACCCTCTTTTACCATGCCATCCCTTTTTCCTTCGAACTACCAACTCCATAGCAAATGGCCTCATACTCGTCCTCCTCGTTCACGTAGTGGTCTAACTTTTAAATCCTCATTCCAGTAGCCACCTCTTGACCCTCCATCTACTCCTGATACTTATCACAATTCTCCACCCCGTTTTCCATTTGGGTCCTCTCACAAACGAAAAGATAAGGGAAAAGAAAAGGTTGTTATGACCATTCATCCTATTGAACTCGAGATCCCAGGCTTCTTCTAAGCCGCATCCACTTCCTAACATTTCGGAAAATCCCTTAAGTTTTTTTCTTGAATATGTGGTTCGTCGTTATGATCAACCCTCTGTAGCCCTAGCCGACCCTATCCCTGATGACTCTCCTTCTGAAGTTTCTTCTTCTTCTGCCTCTTCTCCTTCTGATTCCTTCTTTGAAAAATTCGATTCTTCCCATAACATCCTTGCGACTGACTCAGGCCCAGGAGAATCCTCGCAACCTAAACCAGAACCTACCGAACCTCCTCATGGACCTGCACCTTTTCACGAGCATCCACCTGAAGAATCAGATGATATGGAATCTGACTTCCCTCCTCCTAATAACAAACCCTCCAAATCCAGTGCCTTCCATACCGTTAATTTAGATTCTCTCCTCTATGAGGACTGGCCATATTTCTTCAATGACATGCTCTCATGGTGTCATGCCGAATGTATAAAACATGGGGCAACTGATCCAATCATCATTGAAAAGCTCCTCACTCGGCTATCTGGAAGCCTCCGAGATTGGTCGAATGCACAACAGGCTTATAAACAAACTGCATTATTGCAGCAAACTGTCACTAATTTCCTTTCTTCACTCTTTGAAGCCTTTGTAGGTCCGTGGAACCACCATATTGAACAGGCACGAGAACGATATCTAGCCACAAAATGTTGCTCATATAATCTCAAGAATATGCAGCGGCATTATGAGCAGATATCTAAGTGGTGTATTTGATTAAAGGTGTGGATGATGTCAATCTTAAGACAGTCTTCCTCCTCTCCTTCCAGAATCCTATTGTTCAGATAGCATAAGAATACATAGCTACACATAAGAAGACCACACAGGATAACACCTTAGGGCAATTATTTTCATACATCAAGAATGGCCACCAGGGTCTCTATGTCCAGTTTGAAATTGTTCAGCACGCCCACAACCTGGGCGAAGCCTTCAGCCATGCATGTCATGATGTTGTTCCTAAATGTCATGTTTTTGAACCTTGTTCTTGCAAAAAGAAATCTGTCTTCTCACACTGTTCCAAAGTCTCCAGGCGGTCCCATCATAAAGGCCAAAAGAGATCATCCTCTCACAAGAAATGGAAGTTCTTACGACGAAAGCCTTTCCATGGCAAGACAACTGATTCCATGGCAAGACAGTTGATTCCCGATGTTTCATCTGCAAACAAAAGGGTCATTGTGTAAAACCTATCCTAAGAAAACTAAGCACCATGCAGGTATAAAAAACTGTGTTTTTTATTGTGACGACCCCAACCTAGGCCCACAGAACCCCCCTCAGGGCACTCTGTGCTAGGTGGTCACTCAAAGGTATTGTCCCTGCCCCCAAGGGTTTTCTTTCACCTCTGTAGAGAAGGTCGTAGGTTCGATTCTCCGCAGAGGCAAAAGAAAACCCTTGGGGGCAGGGACAGTTGAATGACCACCTAGCACAGAGTGCCCTGAGGGGGGGTTCTGTGGACCCAGTGAGGGGTCGTCACAATAATAGGCACCTTTTATTGTGACGACCCCAACCTGGAGCCCTAAAACCCTCCTCAGGGCACTCTGGGCTAGGTGTTCACTCAAAGGTATTGTGCCCTCCCCTAGAGGTTTTATTTCGCCTCCGCGGAGATTCAATCCTGAGACCCTGGGGGTTAAGTACTCAAATCCTTACTCATCTGCTACCATTGGGCCATTACAGATCGAGAACCAGATTTGCTATCAAATGTGTGTGTGGGTGTCATAGATCTAGTGCGAGCTGGTGCGACCCGTGGTGAAGAAGAAGAGCTGCACATGTGCATCTGTTGTGCGTGACTCGCAAAGAAGAACAACCAGTTGCTGGTCCGTCTGTCCAAAAAGAAAAGAAGAAGAGAAGACAAAGCAGATCTGGCTCAAATTTGTGGTTGTTGGAGCATTTTCTGTGTGAATCGAAGAAGAAACGAAGTTGTTGCAGCTGTGTGGTGCATTTAGTGCGTGAAGAAGAAGGAGAACACGCCTGCGTGCTACTATTTCGTAAAGAAGATGATCCAAATCGTTGCAGCTACTGGTGCATAGAAGATGGACGAATGAAGAAGCAGTGAACATCTCAGCTGTGTGGTTCATCTGTGCGTGAAGGAAAAGAAGGGAAACGCAGCTGCACTGCTACTGGTTCGTCCGTGCGCGAAGAAGAGAAGAATGATAGGCTGCTACATCTTTTCATGAAGAAGAAGGCGAGCTGAAGCGAGGAAGAAGGGGTTCACAATCTCAAGCTCAGATCCATGCTGTCGAAACCTTAGATCTGGATCTTTTTTTTGGTAACAACCATTAATGCTCCTCAAGCTTCATCAAGATATTCTCAAACCAATTTTCCAATAGTTCTTAGCCAAGATCTAAGGGTTTTGCACTCATCCAAACCCTTTCCATTTGGCTTCAAAACCAGATCCATGAAGAATGCACAACAAGAGGGATTTCAGCAAGTTCACGGTTCAAAACCCCCCTTGAATCTGGTGAGCACGTTTTTCAGCCATGGGCATGTGATTTTTAACTTTTGGTTGAATGGATTTTAATGGTGGATGCTTGTGTGTTGAATGCAACATATTTAGGGCATCAAATCTAGTTTCGAAAAGGGAACGAAAGGGGAACGTGATAGCGAAGATGTATTGAAGCTTCGAATCTTTGAATCTTATGTTATGGTTAGTTTAAATTGATTTAATTGAGTCTTATGGATGCGAAGAACGGGTTTTGTGAGTTAGAAATCATTAGTACACGAAAATAGAGATTTTGAAACCTCTTTCTCAAAGGATTTTTGAAGTTATAATCCTATTTTATTTATGACTGCTTGCTATACTGTCATGTGATTATATTAATGTGATATGGAGAATGAATGATAATTTTCGGAGTTATGGAGGCTCGAGACATGAGCTTTAATTATTTTGAGAATTTATGAAAGTCTGATATTTTTGAGAGAAATATAATTCTTTTAATCTTAAATCCTTGAGTTGGTCATTGTTAAAATAAATTATTTTCTAGATATGATTACGAACAATGGAATTTGAAGGTTTAGAAATATTTTCATGTGACAATTAATATTTCTAGAGTTTAACTCAGATTTTAGATTTGGAAGTCTTATTTTGTTTGTAATAAATTTACTTTTGATATGAATGGATGATTTTGATATGAAAAGAAATATTATCGGAGTTTTGGGGGTTGCGGAGATTGAAGTTTGATTTTTATTTTATGGCTTGATGGAAATAAGGATTGTTGGAAAGAAAGTCCTAATTTTGATTTAAATATTAAAATGAGTAGTAGGTCCGATGAGAATAATTTAATCATTTTTATTTTTATTTATATTTATTCAGATTAAATATCTAAGGTCTATGAAGGGCGACACAGAGGCGCAAGGGATAAAAACATATAGGTGGGTGTGATTACCGTACTCTTTATTATTATTCAAACTTTAAATATGAAATATGATGATTTTTAAATTTGATTCATAAAAGCATACTAGGACTGCTTGAATGAATATTGTTTGGGTTGATTATTTGAATGCTAAAATAGCATGATGGATGTTTAAATTCCTTATTGCAATCACATACCTAAATAATAAGAAGGATTTTTGCTTTGATTTCCATGGATGATTTGCATGTTTCATTTTCATATCTTGATGAATCAATTGTGTGGAGTGAGTTGCGATATGATTGTGAATGTAAAGAAGATTAAATTAAGAATTTAACCACGTGTCGAGGAGATGACTGGCTTAGGGTGTCATCATGGGTGTCTTCAACTAGACAGGCTGCAGGGCTGGGTGTCACTTTAAACCTCATGCCTCCACTAGGGTCCCGAAAGGTAACTAGCCATCGGGCATTACCTCCGGATTCACCCCTAGACTATGAGGGGGACACCGAGGCTACAAACCTTTTGGTCTTAATTACGACAAAAAATAATAAAGTGTTTAAAACTCTCTAATGTAATGAAAGGGTTTGCATATTTTGTATTTTGGTTTGAATAATGTTAGTAATGTGTTGTATGATCCACTGGGCTCTCGAGCTCACCCCATTTTTTCATTTCAGGTGACAGTTGACACAGTGCAAGTTGACTATCTCTAAGCGAATTCGACTTTTTGTGAAACTTACTAGGGAGGTTGTTATTGTCTTTCTGCAAAAATTATGTTTTGTAATTTAATTTGAAATAAGGCATGTGCCTTCTCTTTTGGTCTATACATTTTACATGTGATTAAACGTTTTAGGTTTATTTCAGAGACCTTGGAATTGTTTAAATTTGAACTTATGGTTTATCAGTTTACTTGAAATTTTTATTGATCCAATCTATGTACTAGAAAATATTTCAAAAAAAAATTCATGACTACCTAAACTAATTTTATCATTTCTTGAAAAAGATGGAAAGATAGCGTGTGAAGGAATTAAGTAGCACTCCGACTCTCGGCAGACAATATGACAACGGGTTCTCTAGTCAAGGGGTCGCGTCTTCTCCTCACGCGGCCTAAGGGAACCCATGGTACCAAGAGTCAAGGTGTAACACCCCAGCCCTCAGTTCGTCTCACAGGTTCCCTCGGACCGCACTTGGAGAAGGCGCACTCGCTCGACTGGGGAAACCGCCACCGCATCGTCTGCCGAGAGCCGGAGCGCTACTGGAGTCGATATGACATTCTATCTCTTTCTTTTGATCTCTTTTTATCTTTCAGGTAACAATAAAACCAATTTAAATAAACAAAACATTTTTTAAAAAAATAAACTTTCAAGTAAATAAGATGGATCGGTAACAGTTCAAATAAAAAAGAAACATCAAGTTTAAATTTAAACAAATTAAAAATCTTTAAAATATATCCTAAACATTTAATCACGTGTGAAATGCTTAGACCACAAAGAAACACTACAAGAAAAAACATTTTTTACGGCATGTCAAATAAGTCGTAAAAGGTGTATAACGGCATGTGGTCCTTTTCTTTAAAGAAAAGGGCACATGCCCAGTTCAGATTTAATACAAAAATGAAATGTGTTGGAAGTAATAACAACCTCTCCAGTGAGGTTACGTCAAAAGTCGAAGTTGCCTAAGGATGGCCAACTCGCACTGTGTCACTATCACCTAAAATAGAAAAGTAGGGTGAGCTCGAGAACCTAGTGAATCATACTACATATCACTAGTATTATTTAGACCAAAACACCAAACATGCAAACACTTTCATTACATTAGAGCATTTCAAACACTTTATTGTTTTTCATCGTAGCTAAGACCGAAAGGTTTGTGGCCTCAGTGTCCCCGTTGTGGTTCGGGAGCGAATCTGGAGGTACCACCCAAGGGCCGGTTACCTTTTGGGACCCTGACGGGGACCTTAGGTCCAAAGTGACACCCAGCCCGCCGCAAGTCTAGTTGAGAACACCCATGATGACCCCCTAAGGCCAATCACCGCGCTGTTACGTGGTTCTTTTTGTCTTCATTTAATCTTCTTTAGTTTCACAAACAAGGTTTTCAATCAACAACAGCATAACATGCACTAACCTATGCAATTAAAATCATATAAATCATTCAAGCAATCTATATCTTTAGAAAGCACATAACCGAACGTTATGATATCATGACAATCATTCCAATTAATAATCACTCAATAATAAATCCTAGCATACTCCTAAATGCGTAATTAAAATAAACAATCATCATGTTTAAGGATTTAAAATCCAAATAATAATAATAATAATAATAATAATAATAATAATAATAATGAGTGTTGTAATCACACCCACCTAATTTTTTGGAGTTGCTCGCATTTCCGCGCTGCCCTAGTGTTCTTGATCTGAAATTGAAATCACGATAATTAATTAATTAATTTTCAAGTTCTTCCTATTGACCCAAAATTTCCTATTTTCACTTCAATTTAGATGGATTAATTTCAGTATTTAAAAATCTCTTAAAATTTCTTTTAGCTCTCAAATAAATATTTTCTACTTCTGTAGGACAGTTCTAATTTTTTTTGTCATATTTACATCGAGACTCCAATCATATTTCTTTTTATATCAGAATCATCCATTTGTATTAAGAATAACTCTATTACGAACAAAATAAGATTTTCAAATCTAAGAGCTAAGCTAGTCTCTAGAAATATTAATTGTCACCTGAAAGTATTTCTAAGCCTTCAAATTCAATCCTTCGTACTCATTTTCTGAAAATAATTTATTTCCACTAATATCAACTCAGGGATTTAGGATTGAAAGGACTATATTTCTCTCAAAAATATTAGACTTCCATGAATTCCCAATATAATTCAAATAATAGATTTTAAAAATAAATCTCTCAATCTCTGAACCCCCTTTAACTTAGATATCCAACATCCAATATTCATCCAAAAATCCACAAGCACAAGTAATAGTTTTAACAAAATATAAATAAGGTTCCAAATTTCTAAATCTCATTTTGTGCATCTAAAATCAACGAAATAATCAATTTTCAGCTATCGTAAATTTAGAAATCTAAAACGTGCCTTTTATACCTCTTCGTTGTGATCGTTCCCTTTCAAAACTGCGATTCGATGCCCTAAATCTATTGCATTCAAATGCACACATTCAATCCATAATACCAAACTATGAACATAAAAATTTAAGAACATTGAAATCAAAACTAGACCACTGTTAGGCTTTTCCTTGCACGCAAATCGCACAACTTTCAGATCTGAAATTTCTTTGCTTCGATCTACACGCTGTAGCGACAAGGATGATGGGCAGCAATGAGGATACCCACTTAGCTAGATTTTTTTTCTTCTTCTTCGCAAAACACGCACCAGTAAATGCACCCGCTAGCTGGATTTTCCAGCAACACGCATAACTCGTTTTCTTTTCTTTGCACACAGATGGAACGACAGTAGCAACAATGGTGGACAACAAGCACCCAAACACGGACAACAACTCCACCACGCAATGCAGATCTGGTTTTCTTCGTCTTCTTTGCTAACCATGCACCAGCAGGGATTTCAAGCATGCACAGCATGGACAGTCGCTCACCACGGCGGACAGCAACTCACCAAGGCTGACAGTAAGCAGAAGCTAGATTCGGCAAGCTTGGGATGTTTTGGTGGCTGGTTTTGTAGATCTGAACCAGAACAATGGTGATTTGAGCTTGTAACGGTGATCTTTGGTGGTGACAATGGCAGATCCGACGAGCTTGAGGAGAAATGGAGTGGCAGCCAGCTATTGTGTGTAGATCTGAACCAGATTGTGGCGGTTTGATGTGAGGGACAAAGACGGATTGCTGCTAGTGCGTGAGACACGAACCAGATCATGATTCACAGCAGTAGCAGCCATAAACCAAATCGTGATTCATAGAACCAAACACGAACCAGCTCATGATTGAAATGAGACAATAGTTGTACGTTGTGGGTTCAGTGCACTTCGAACCAAATTCGACAATGTTTGCTTCAGATCCAGCGTTGTTTGCTTCAGAAGCTTCAAATCCAATGTGTTTGCTTCAGATCTGTAACGAGATTTGCTAGTTTTCGATCCTCAAATCCGAAGAAGAGGACGCACAATCTGAAGAAGAAGAAAACCAGAAAAATTATGGTTTTCATCTTCGTTCCTCTTTTTTTGTGTATGCTTTGTGTGTGTGTGACCAAGACATGGGGTAGTTCCCCTTGTATATAAGCTCACAAAGGTATAATTTATTTATTATTTTTTTTTGTTTTTGTTTGGTTTTTTTTAATCTATTCACCCCATGATATTCAAAATACATATTTATTATTTAATTACTTAGTTGATAAATTTATATTTTAATTTCATTGCGACATGTTCGCATGACGAAAATTTGGAGTTATTACACGAGGTGTGACAAAATTTATTTAAAAAAATAATTGTTTAAATAGTCACATTCTAATATATTTTATATATCTTGTGAAACAATATGTCAAACCTTATGAAGTTAGAATTTGTGGCACTTGATATTTCAGGCAAAAATTATTCATCATGAATTTTGGATGTTGAAATTCATCTTGATGCGATGGGTCTTAGAGACAACATCAAAGAGGAAAACAATGAGTCTCTACAAAATCGTGCCAATGTAATGATTTTGCTTCGTCACCATTTCCACGAGGGATTAAAAATTGAATACCTTACCATAAAATATCCACTTGAATTGTGAAAATGTTTAAAAGAAAGATATAACCACCAAAAGACAATAATTTTTTCAAAGGCTCATTATGATTGGATGCATTTTCGATTACAAAACTTTAAAAGTGTGAGTGAGTATAACTCCGCGGTATTTAGAATTAGCTCTCAATTATTGTTATTTGGAGAAAAGATCACTGATGATGATATGTTAAAAAAAATATTCTCTACTTTTCATGCCTTGAATGTGCTCCTACAGTAGTAGCATCAAGAAAAAGGATTGAAAAAATATTCAGAGCTAATTTCCTATCATCTTGTGGCTAAACAAAATAACGAGCTGTTAATAAAAAATTATGAAACTCGTCCAACTGATTCTACTTCATTCCTTGAAGCGAATGCAGTAGCATCAAATAGTATTGGACATGAAAAAAGTTATGGTCATGGCCGTGGCCGTAGGCACAGTCGATATCGACATACACATCGTGGTAGTTATGGAAACTCTTCTTTTCATAAAAATAATATCAACCACTAGAAGTGGGAAAATAATGAGAAGAAAGAAGAAAAGGAAAAAATAGTTTCAAAGAATTTTGAAAATGTATGCTACAAATGTGGTATGAAAGGACATTGGTCACGTTCCTGTTGTACGACAAAGCATATTGTTGATCTTCATCAAACATCATTGAAAGAAAAGGGAAAACATGTGGAAACAAATTTTATTTTCCAAAATGATGACATTGACCACAATCTGCTTGACATGATACATTTAGATGTAGCAGATTTTTTAAAAAACTCAGAAGAAAGATATGACTAAACGAAGATAGATTTTAAGCTTTTGTTTTGTTTGATTATGTGTATCATTTTTTGTATGTTTGTTTTCATGTGTATTGCTTTTGTATGTTTAATTTGGTGTATTTTTTTGCATATATAAGAAAGTACTTTTTACGAATATTTATTTTATCTTAATAAAGAAAATATAGATGTTCATGATCAAAATTTAGCTGAAATCAAGATAAAAAATGAAGAAGATATTTGTGGTGTAGACAGTGCTATAACACATACCATACTTACAAATAAAAGATATTTTTCTCATTTGCTTATATAAGAAGCTAATGTTAACACAAAATCTGGTAGTGCCAAACTTATTGAAGGCTTCGGAAGTTCTAATTTATTGTTACGTAAAGGAACAAATATTATTATAAATGATGCACTAACTCTCTACTAAGTTTCGAAGAAACTTGTTAAGTTTCAAAGATATTAAGAAAAATAGATATCATATCGAGACAATTAATAAAAAAAATATTGAATACCTTCATATTACAAGTGTGGTATCGGGTAAGAAACATGTATTAGAAAAATCACTCACTTTTTCTTCTATTTTATACTATACTAATATTACAACATTTAAGATAAATGTTACAGTAAACCAGAAGTTCACTGATGTTAATATTTTTAATATTTGGTATGACCAGCTAGGACATCTCGATTCTATAATGATGCGAAAAATTATTGAGAATTCACATGAACATTTACTTAAGAACCAGAAGATTCTTAAGTCTAATAAATTCTTATGGCTGCATGCTCTCAAGGAAAGCTTATTATTAGACCATCACCAACTAAGGTTAAAATTGAGTCTCTTGCATTTTTAGAATATTTACAAGGTGAAATATGTGGGCCCATTCACCCACCATGTGAACCATTTAGATATTTTTATGGTTTTATTGATGCATCTACAAGATAGTCACACGTGTCTTTATTATCAACTCGTAACCTGGTGATTACAAGATTGCTTGCTTAAATAATACGATTAAGAACTCAATTTTCGAACAATCCGATCAAGAAAATATGTCTTGATAATGCTAGTGAGTTTACATCTCAAGCTTTCAATGATTATTACATGTCAGTTGGGATTATTGCTGAACATCTTGTTGCTTATGTTTATATACAAAATGGCTTAACATAATCATTCATTAAGCGCTCCAATTAATTGCTAGACCATTGATTATGAGAACAAAACTTCTTGTTTCTGTATGGGGACATACTATTATTTTACATGCAGAAACTCTTATATGCATCAGGCCAACGAATTATCATAAATTCTCTCCTTTACAATTGGCTTATGGTTAGGAGCCAAATATTTTTCATCTAAGAATTTTCGGATGTGTAGTATATGTTCCAATTATTCTACCACAACACTCTAAGATGGGTCCTCAAAGGAGGTTAGGTATATATGTTGGATATGATTTCCCATCGATAATTAAGTATCTTAAACTAGTAACTAAAAATATTTTTACAGCACAGTTTGTTGACAATCGTCTTGATGAGACAGTTTTTCCAACATTAGGGGGAGAGAATAAACAACTGGGAAAGAAATAGATTAGAATGCTTCATCATTATCCCAATTCGATCCTTGAACAAAGCAATGTAAACATGAAGTTCAAAGGATAATTCATTTGCAAAATATTGTAAATAGATTGTTAAATGCATTCATTGACCTTAATAAAAGAGTGACTAAATCTCATATACTACCTGTCAATGCTTCAGCTCATATTGAAGTCTCTCAAGGACAACTTGTTGCAAATGAATATAAGACACGCCTGAAGCATGGTAGATCAATTAGTTCCAAAGATAAAAATCATCAAAAAAGAAAATGAGCAACTAATAAGGATGTCCAAATGGAGGAGGTAGATACTCCTGAAGAGATCAATGGCAAAACTAATAATAAAACCCCAGAAGAGGTATATATACTTGAAAATAATGAAGAAATCTCAATTAGTATGTCACCATGGGGATGAGATAGAACCGAAAAGAAAATGTTGTTGATGACATCTTTGCATATTAAGTAGCACTTGATGTTTTCAATGAAAGCAAGGATCTTGAACCTCAATCTATGGAAGAATGTTGTAAAAGACATGAGTGGCAAAAATGAAAAAACGTAATCTAAGCAGAGTTAGACTCACTCGCAAAACGAAACATTTTTGGACCTATAGTCAAAACACCTGAAGGTGTGACCCCAATAAGGTATAAATGGGTTCTTTTGCGAAAAAGAAATGAGAATAATGAAGTCGTGAGATATAAAGCGCGACTTGTTGCACAAGGTTTTACCCAAAGACCAGGTATTGATTATAAAGAGACATATTCTCCTGTGGTTGATACAATTACATTTAGATATCTTATGAGTTTGGCAGTCCAGAAAAAACTTGAAATGCGTCTAAAGAATGTAGTAACAACCTACTTATATGGATCTTTTAATAATGATATTTATATGAAAATCCTAGAAGGATTTCAGATGCTTGCAGCATCTAACTCAAATTCTCGAAAAATTTATTCAATAAAGTTACAAAGATCTTTGTATGGACTAAAATAATCTATACGAATGTGGTATAACCATCTTAATGAGTATTTGTTGAAAGAAGGTTATGAAAATGATCTAATTTGTCCATGTGTTTTCCTTAATAAAATTGAATCCACATTTGTTATAATTGTTGTATATGTTGATGATTTGGACATTACTGGGAGTCCTTAAGAATTACTAAAAGTAGAAGATTATCTAAAGAAAGAATTTAAAATAAAAGATCTTGGTAAAACTAAGTTTTGTCTCGGCTTGTAGATCGAACATTTATCACGCGAAATTCATATTCATCAATCAATTTATACAAAAAAGATCTTGAATTGATTCTATATGGATAAAACTCATTTATTGAGTACACCAATGGTTGTTCGTTCACTTGATGTGAATAAAGATCTTTTTCAGGCTCGAGAAGATGATGAAGAACTACTTCGTTCTAAAGTACCATATCTTAGTGTCGTTGGTACATTAATGTATCTTGCTAACAATACAAGACCTGATTTAACATTTTCTGTTAATTTATTAGCAAGATATAATTCTTCACCTACAAGAAGACATTGGAATGAAGTTAAACATGTATTCAGATATCTTTGAAGCACAGTTGATCTGAGTTTATTTTATTCAAATGAATCTTGAGAGCAATTATTTAGTTATGCAAATATAGGATATTTATCAAATCCATATAAAGTAGGATCTCATACAGGTTATGTATTCACATATGGTGATACTGCTATATCTTGGAGTCTACCAAACAAACATTAGTTACTGCATCATCAAATCATGCTGAAATATTAACAACTCATGAGGTAAGCTGAGAATGTGTTTGGTTAAGATTAATGATTCAACAAATTGAAGGGACTAGTGATTTATCTTTGAAGAATGATGCTGCAGCAATATTAGATGAAAATAATGCTGCTTGCATCTCACAACTAAAAGGAGGATACATAAAATGAGATAGAATAAAACATATTTTGTCAAAGTTCTTCTTCACACATGATCTTCAAATGAATGGTGATATTGAAGTTCAACAAATCCGTTCAAGTGAAAAATTGGCAGATATGTTTACAAAAGCTTTATCCACTATATTATTTGAAAAGTTTGTACATAACATTGCGATGCGTTAGCTTAGAGATCTTAAATGATATTATCAACAGGGGGAGAATAAAGATGAGTTATTGATTAGTGCATTGTACTCTTTTTTCCTTAGCTAAAATTTTGTTCTACTAGGTTTTTCTTATAAAGTTTTTAATGAGGCAATTCTAACAATATTATAAAATTCAATAAGAATATATACTATTTATATTGAATGCTTTTGTAACCTTTTTAATATTTAGTATTTTGTAACATCTAAATTTCATAATGTCCAAATTAATGTAATTATTTAAATATCATTATTATAATTGATGTGATTCTCTATTATAAAAAAACTATATAAAGGGGTCTTGTACTTTATAGAAATCATCAACAAAGAAAACAATTCTCTCTTGAAATTCTTTCTTCTTTCTAGTATTCTTGAGTTTTATTTTTCTTCTCATGAAGAAATTTTTACATTTTTCAATCTGTTCTAATTTAATTCATAAAAATGTCAAATTTTTAAAATGTGATATTTATATTTTTAAATATTAAATTAGTTTAAGAGAATTCGATAGATAATTTAATTATTTAACTGTTTTCAATTATTTAACAAAGTTTATTAGTTTTATTTTATTTCCTTCATGTTGTTTTTTAATACTTTTTTATAATATTTGTAATCTTTTGATAGATTTTTCTTTAACATTTTATTAAAATTTATCTTTTTCTCATATTATAGACTTTTTTTCACATTTATAAATACGTTAAATTTAACTTCATAATTAATTTAATTTATTACATAAAACTAACTTTTATTATATAGAAAAAAAATATTCTGCTGGAAGTGTTAAAAAAAGATAGCTGCAGTAGAAATATGAGTTTTTATCAAGAACATTTTTCAAAACAAACTTTGTAGAAATTGGATTTTGTTATAAATACTTTATATTGAATGTCTTTGTAACCATTATCATTTAGTATTTTGTAACCCCTTTTGTATTTAGAATTTTGTAACCCCTAAATTTCATTTATGTCCAAGTTTAAATATTGTAATTATGATTTGTGTA